>JAMAGZ010000175.1:0-38090 GCA_023626575.1 Penicillium sp. PF1803
CTGATTGGTTCCCCTTCCACAAGAATCCCCACTCGTTGCAATACTAGCCATTACTGATTTAGCTTGCTCAATCACTTGATAAGACTATCTTCATCATATAAGTTGGCAGCTACCATCTCGATGCCACGATTAAAGAGTGCCTTGGCCTTTCGCCGTTTGTGTTTCGCGTAAGGCCTCGATTTTCCAGTCAGGGTTTGTGGCAAGGGCGTCGATGACGCCTGAGCCCTGCATGCCAGTTGCACCAGTGACAACTATAAGCTTGGACATATTGTAGATGACTTTGGGGGTTTGTGAAAATAGGAACTTCTCAAGGTAAAAATGTAGTTGATGATCTGGAAAGAAGATTCTCTCGTGGAGTGCGACTGGGGATTCTTATAGGATTGTTAAGAGATCAAATATCATTGATATAAAGCTATTCAGTGCATGCGAGAATCTATTCCGACAAATTGCCTGCGTTGTTCTTTCCAACTTGACATGTGGAGCGGCTGTTCTGATTGGTCCTTATGGCGCAGCGCATTCCTGCTCGCTTAGTATGCCGAAATGCCCGCAAGGCCGCAGATTCCCGCAGATTCCCGCAATGCCCGCAACCCCACCCGCCCGTGTAAGATTAGGATAAGTACATGATGCGTGATTAGATTATCTTTAGTCTGCAAGCGCCTTTTTACTAAAAGATTAAGATCATAGTTGTCGCCAGGTAGTACAGCTGTGCTCACGTCTGTGTGAAATGCTATATGGATATAGATTGTGGAGATGAGACTAGGATGAGGAAAATCAGCCCTGGTCGTCTGCCTATTTCTGCAGCTTGGAATAGCTAGCTTACAAAGGAATTAGCCTATATTGCGTGCTAAATCACAGAATACATGTAGCTATAACCCATTACAGTGAGAGATTATAAATCATTCGCTACCTCGGTGAATGCTGGGCACGACATCCTCCGCCAGCAGGTTCGCGGGGATCATGTATAGGTATATATATTCCTACCCACGTACTGAGGCCCTCATACCGCATCTTTTCATCCATAAGGTTCTCAACTTGAATATCATCATGGCAGACCTCAAGTTGATTCTCGTCATTGGGGGAACAGGTGCTCAAGGCAGTTCTGTCGTTAAGGGTGCGTCCTCAGCCTACAGATTCTAATGCGATTCTATTTTAACAGGCTCATAGCACTCTCCGAGAGTGGTCGCTATAGTGTCCGAGTATTGACTCGAAACTCGTCCTCAGACCAAGCTACAAAACTAGCTGCTCTACCAAACGTGACACTCCTCCAAGGCTCACAGGATAACCAAAAGGACCTTCACACTGCGTTTGCTGGCATCTATGGAGCATGGGTAAACCTAGATGGGTTTACAATCGGCGAGAAAAGCGAATTATTCTACGGCATTCGAGCATACGAGATCGCCCGGCACTATGGTGTCAAGCATTACACTTTTGCGAATACCGACTACGCTCTTCGAAAGGCTGCGTGGGACGAGCGATACCACTGGGGACATAATGATGCCAAGGGCCGCGTTGCCGATCTGATTCTAAGCCATGGACAAGCTACCATGAAGACTTCAATTTTGACAACGGGACCATATATGGATATGCTCTTTGATGGGATGTTTGTTCCTGAAGAGCAAGCTGATGGGTCATTTGTCTGGGAGAATCCAGCGGGTAAGTTCGCCCCTTGAATTATCTGCAATTGAACAGTTGACTGATAAACCCGCCTGGAAAAGCGGATGGTAAAATCCCACTCATTGCTCTCGATGATGTTGGAGCCTATAGCCTATGGATATTCGACAACCCTTCCGAATCTGCAGGCCTTGACCTTGAGGTGGCGACAGATCAAGTCAGCTTTACTGAGATTGCAGCTACGTTTACCGAGGTAACCGGCAAACAAGGCATCCACAGGCGTATACCCCTGGAGGAGTATTTAGCTAAGGCAGAACCGTATCCAGGAGCTTATTCAAACTGGGCTATCAAACCGGACGTGCCTCGCGACGAGTCGTTCATGACCTGGCGTGAGAATTTCGCGGCTTGGTGGCGCTATTGGAGCGAAGGGAAAGGCGCTACACGCAATATGGCATTGCTTGATATTATCCACGGCTCTAGAATTCCTAATTTGAAGGCTTGGATGAGGGTGAAGAATTATGACGGGCGACCTCGGTCTGTCTTGAAAAATCTTCAAGGGCTAAGAGATAGTGAAGTGACGAATGCTTAACGTCGTGGTTGGGACATTAAGTCCTTCGAGTAACTAGCTTAAACTAATTTAGTAAATTGCGCTTATTGTGTTATGTTGAATGGAGCATCCTGTATTTGCGACTTACTGATACTATTTTGTACCTAGTAGTAGAGTAGGGGAATCACTACCTGGGAAGGAACTGCTTTCAGGGCGAGGGGAGGGCGGTGTCTTCTATGCCTCAGTTCCGCCACCAAATTTCTACCAGTCAAGTACTGTAAAGAGACTTTCGCTAGACACGTCATTATAAGTTACTGGAAGTTGAATTGAATGATAGAATAGGTGAAACGCAGAACTAGAACAGATACAGTGATTAAGCAAGCAACGAGGTATAATAGTGTCTGACTAGTACAAGTAATACACTGTCGATATACGAGTTCCATCGAATCTTCTTGACTGTTCATTACAGCTCAACAATCCGCTGCCCACGTTCATATATCCGTTTCACCAGGCTCTTATCATCAAACCCGACAGGTCCAATCATAGTTGAGTCAAACACCTTCCGAGGCCCTACGGCATTAAGCAGCCAAACAATGAAAGCGTTTGTGCCTTTCCAGATATAGCTGACATCATTTTGGCCAAGGACCTTTGGAACAACCTGTTTAGCAAAAGCGTCTGGTATCATGGACACTCTGGCGCTATGCTCGGTCCTCTCCTTAACTTTTGCTTCGACATCGGCGTACAAGCTTTCGGGTCCAAAGTTGATACTATCTGCTGACCGGAGTCTGGTGGAGACTTCGCCCATGAATAACGTGACGACTTGAATACCGAGAGGGCCAAGTTCTAGCCTTAAAGTATCGGAGTAAGCGGACACTGCGGCTTTTGATGCGTTGTATGCGGATGCGAAGGGAAATGGAAGGCGTGCGAGTATCGATGCGACGTTGACGATTGTTGGAACGGATTTGGAATTGCGGGCTGTAGCAGCGATGAGGAGAGGTGTAAAGGTTGCCACTACGTCAAATAGACCGAATACATTGGCGTCGAACATTTTCCTTACTTGACTTGAATCCGCTTCTATAGCCGGGGCCTCATACACTTTGTCATGATTTAGCTATCGCTGGAAAATCAAACACGAATTGGGTAGGGGTGCGTGATAAAAGAGACTTACTAGAGCCAGCATTGTTGTATAGGATGTCAAGTGTCCCACCGGTACGTTTGCCAATCTCGTTTTTCAGAACTAAAATGCTTTCCGGAACGGTAACATCCAAGGCGAGAGTCTCAATACCACTGTCTGAGAGATTGCTCATCGACTCAAGAGAACGAGCAGTTGCGAATACTCTTAAACCTTGGGCCGCAAACTCCAATGCCAACGCATTGCCGGCTCCACCTTTAGAGCATCTTCAAAAATAAGCTTGGGGATGTCTGGAAGGCAGAAAGCGTAAGTTGTACCTACCCGGTTATCAGGATCGACCGTTTCTTGGGGTGTCGAGACATGAATGTGGATTGTATGACTTTTGAGGAATAATTGGGAGAGGGAGATGGTAACCGATTTGTGATCTTGAAATTTTGAGCGTAATTAAGTGGTGCATACCCGTGGAAGCAGAAATGCCACTCCATTTAAGTCAACCCACTTTGGTAACAGGGGTGCGAATCTGACAGGGGCGGTGGGCGATGTCCGCAAAACGCCCGCAAAGTCCCGCAAAGTCCGCAAAACGCCCGCAATAACACGTGCATTTCCAGTAAGCCGACCAAGCCTGACTTCATGTTGTATTATCAGTATTAATAATAATTCTCAATGCTTGTCAGAGATCATATGATTGCAGAAGTAGCGAAAATAAGAAGTAAAGTCATCAAGTAACGACTCCCGCAAAGGCAACTACTGTCGACATTCGCGCGAGACATGAACCGCTTTGGACGCTGAAACGACATTCAGAGACAGGAGGGTCAATTTTCCCGAGGAGAGTCCTCGACCCCTTGTCGTATGCTTACTCACACCCGCTGGTTTCAGTGTTGATTATATGATTAGCCAGGGGTTTCTTCTCACCGAACTAGTGGCACTTGCGTGAGCCATGCTCTCGGCAACAAGGGAGGAAGTGGAATTCTCAGAACTGCGAAATATTTAACGCGACACTCTGGCCCTCGACGACGCAGATTGGGCTGACCATGTTTGGTATAGAGCTTCAATAGATAGGAGAAAGTCAGGTTGATCATACGATTGCACCTGGATTCATAGTTATCACAGGAGCATTGCAAGGGTAGGCAGCTCAAGACCGCTGAAAGCGTCAACCGGAACCTCGAAATCACAACGGGAAGTGGACGATACCATATCCATAGTGTAATCTGGAGTATTTTGTGAATGAGCTGAATGTATAAGTACTAAGACTTGGGCCTCTGTATCCCGAGAACTATCAAATGCAGCTACGTATACATCAAACACGCATTTCCCCGGTCTACTCTAACTCCTTGTACTCTAACTCCTTCCATAGCATGAAAGCTGGAGTCATTTCGCATCCGCGGCTAACATAGCCTCTTTTGCATCCAAAATACTTTCATAGACGCCTTGCTCGACGTTAGACTCATTCTTTCAGGCCATCATTATCAAGAAACTCACTAGCGAGGGGCCAACGGCCTTTTATGTGTCGCAGTAACCATCTCAACTCAATTATGCTCTCTTTAATTTCTGCTGACGGATTTCCGTTGCCAATTGTCATGAGTGCCGAAATTCCTTGATACACAAGACCCACCAGAAAGAATGTACATTGACCTTCCTGTAGGTCCACCATATTAGACCCTTGCTGGAGTGCTGATGCAAGTCGACAAAGCGTGTCGATGGCATTATGAGTCTCGAGAAATGTATGCTGCTGCACCTCATGCTCGGATCGCACCTGTAACTGCTTCCAGTAACTTTCTTGGAGGAGGAAGACACCACTGTGATGAACGGGTAAGGTCTTGTGTTTCCCTTTTTGGAAGGCTAGCTGCTAAAGCTTACCTGTAAGAAACTAGGCTTTGGCAGCAAAAGGCCAATCTGCGGACAGTGACTTCCATCTCATTAGCACGAACTAACGCTTCGAGTGTGCGACATAATTGGACTGTTTCTGGTGCTAAGTTGCTCTCGTCGAGGTTGAAAGATACTATTGAAAAGGATCTAATGATATCCAGGGCCTGGCTGATCAGGTAAGTTGACTGAGCTAGTCTGCCAAAATGGCCGATTTTGAACACGAAGCCCTGGCATATGGGAACCGCGTCCTCAGGCTGCGAAGTCTAGATGTATTTCAAGTCAGAATGGGCTCCTATACCCTTATACTTGGTGTAAAGGAAGAAAAATGTGTCTAACCGCGTCATAGAAATGATCATCATCAACGGGTAAAAAATCTTCAAATGTAGGATCATCCGTTGCCAAAACCCGAGAAGGATTCGCGAAATTCAAGAATCTGTATTCAAAATGCGTCAGTTCAGGAGGGCTTATGCTGCTGAGTTTCACAGCTTCCTTATATCGAGATGACCAGTTCAGGAAATTGGGATAGAAAGTGACAGACCGGTCCAAGATTAAGACAGCCCACCAAGCTCTGCGCCTCTCTTCAATTTCCATCCAGGAGATTGTATGACTATGCTCTCCACCCATACGATCTTTGTTGATCTTGTTTAGACCCATGGCAATACTGTAGCGGGCACAAGCACCGACTGTCAGATAGGCAGCAGGGTAGATCGCATCGCCAATCTCAAAAATCGCAATAAGTATAGCTGACTGTAGAACTTGAACACACAAGGCATGTGTACACTCCACTTCAGAGTAGAATTTCTCGGCTAATCCGTATAACGAGGCCCTTTCTAGGCCTTCGTCATCATGTGCTGACAAGCAGCAAAGCTTGATGCACAGAGCCAGTAGGGCTGTTGGGCGTCGGGATGGGGATAATGGATTGAGTACGACGGCAAGATAACGCTTGCGACTGACAATAGGTATCCATGTTATCCGGAAGAACTTGCTGGCTGTCTCCCGAACCTGCTGGCTATTGCCGAGGTGAAAGGCAACTTCGTCCGGAATACCTACATCCAGGCGAGGAATTTCCAATCCAGCCTCACGGAAGATATCAGGTGCGAGGAAACTAATAGCGGCGGTAACAGCAAATGAAGAAGTAGAAGGAGATAGAGACTGGAATTGAGATTCAGTGCTGTTGGGCGCGACAGTAGGCCTCGAGGAAGCTGTATTGGAATCACTGCTAGGTTCTGATCCATGTATGCTGTGGGGAGACAGGGCGGAACGTTGGCCGCGTCTATGCGGATAACTGCACTTCAAGCCCTTCCTGGTACATAGCTGGCATGTAGGCAGAGTTTTGTCACAGCGTCGCTTACTGTGGCGACAGGAGAAACAGGAAGCAGGAGCTTGAGAGGTCATAATTAAATTTAGAAAATTGATGATGTTTGCTGTCCCTGAAGCTTTCGGCGTTTGCGGGGGTTTGTGGAGTGTTGCGGATGCGGGCGAGTGGACACGATAGCCGGAGCAGGATAAAGGATATTCCGAGGCCTATGGGCATTTCATCACAATTTGACGACATGGATGGATAAGAGAAGAGCCGAGAAGCTGAGGCAAGAAGAGCACTGGGCTAAGAGACTATGTGGCTAGTGTTTCACTGGGGTCGCTGAAGAAGCATATCCGGCACCCATACTAGGGAACACTCCACGTCCTCTAATTCTCCTATAGATTTCTCTTCCGAGACAAAAGTAAAATAGATTGGTCTTGCTCTACCGTACCGTTGCCTCATTATATCTGACATACTCAAAGGAGCATCAGAACCACTATAATCAAACGAGCGGTAGAGAATCGCTTATCAGTCCAGGCTAAGACAAGAAACAAAGTGCAATTAGGCCAGGGAAACACCAAGGAAGGGTAGATCCGGTCCTCATGGTGTCCTCATGGTGTCCTCATGGTGTCCTCATGGTGTCCTCATGGTGTCCTCATGGTATCTAAACCTCGAGAGATACCTCTGACCTAGCTGGCCTTAAGGTGAACTTCTAGTAAGCCCACTCCCATCGGATTATCAAAGGTTCGCACCACCTAAAATTATTGTTGGCCGTGATTCGGCAAATGCAATATCAAGGAGCAGAAATGAATGAGATAAAGAGGATCACTTACTTCATACCGTGGATCCGCCTGTTTTAAGAGCTTCTCAAACTCTCCCCTCGATCTCTGCTTCGCGCCTAAAACAACCATCATCGTCACATCAACCTGGCGCAGATGGTGCTCTATATGACGGGCTGTCGCGCCACTCTCCTGCAAAATGACCTCATTTAATAAAAGCGGAGTACCCGGAGCACATTTCTCCAGGGCCGGGACTACTGCGCGTGTAATCTTGATTGCATCAAGATCATTGTAATTGTGTAGACATTGTCGAAGTAGAAACGCACTAGCGTCGTGAACAGGTTGAGGCTCGAAGAAGTTGTGGCGCTGGAAGGTTACGCGGCCTGATACGTCTTCATCTCCGGCCTGGGAGAGCATTTGCTCTGAGAGATCTTGGACGATGAAATGTAGAGATGGGTATTCCTGTGCGCTCATTGTTTCTGGTTACTTGGGCACCATAGACGGAGAGGTAGACGACGTACTCGAGCGAGGGCGAAGGATATATGGCCTGAGCCACCACCGATGTCAACTACTTTGCCGACTTTCAACGATTCCCATGGGAAGCTGCTATGCACAAGCCTTGTAACCTGGCCGTCCACTAGACCTCAATAGTTAGATTGATACTCGTTCAAGCACTGAAGTGGGAAGAGGTTGGTGCATATGGAGCAACTGGCGAGAACGGACTCACACTTTGACCATGCATCCATTGACTGTGCAAATCTTGCCCCCTTCTGCGGATTCTGCTCATAATATGCGTATGCGGGTAACCCAAACCTGGCACAAAACGCAGAGTTCTCATTGTTTGAGACGTATGGGGAACGGTCGATTTGTGTTGACAGCTCAGATGCCGCTTTGAACATCTCGTCCATCCTATTGAAACCACCCTCGACGTTAGACTTCAGAGTTATCCAGCTTCCTTGCCTTCTCTCTGAGCGACATAGACTTACTGCATATGTACCATAGCATGAAAATTCCTATCCCTTGCCATAACAACAGAGATAGCCGTATGCTTAAACACACCGCTCCCACTTCCAACTTCCTCAAATATCCGTCGCGTAGCTAAAAAGCGTAGCAGTCTGGTTGTTCGGTCTTCATCCATTTTTGCTTTTTCTGCAAGCATTCTCGCATCAATGCTTCCCTGCAGCGGAATCTCTGTGAAGAAGCCTCGCTCAACAGCAACTTGCAACACCGCGAGGTCATAATGAGAGAAGGCATAAGTGCGTAGCGTGTTCTTCGGACCATTGACGAGACGGAGCAGGTCCAGAGCAGTGTCGTTGAGGCTCGCTCGCAAGGATTCGTATTCTGGTGTTTTGGGCACGTCTCCGGAGGAGGCGCTGAAGTTGGGTTCCGGGTTGTTAGATGCGTTGAAGCAAGAAGATATTTGTGCAGATAGTTCAGAGATTTGTTTGGCGAGTAAGATTATCGCTGAGGTTTCGCTGTTGGGTAATGGAAGTTTATTGGCTAGCGATTGATTGTTGAATGTCGAAGCCGCCTTGGATACACTTCCAGAGTCATCCTTAAATTGACTCTTAGTGACATCAATCCTAACAGAATAGGGCGGCAATATCAACTTTTGAAGCAACGAGCTAGAAATTACCCGAAATTTCTCCCAAAACCGAGAAACCGATTGCCCAAGAAGAACCAGATAAAATGAGAAAACAAGCAACACCGATATGACTGCTTTGAACAACATTTCGTCCTGATAGGAGTGTGATTATACCTACGAAATGTGAAAGCTGCAAGACACAAATATGTCGCTATTATGGCTTATCCTAAGTACGAGCAAGAACTCACATACACACTTACATGCTCGGACTACCCCCGAGAACTTGCTACAGAAGTGCTCGGGGCTGGGAAGTAAGAACGCCTAGCGCAGGGATTACACGACAAATACCACCTCGTGAAAGTAAGCCATGTGTCAAACATCCCTGCTGCTTATAAGAACATGCACCTACATACTGTAGGTATGAGAAACTTAAAATGGACATTGATGGCGACGGCGCTATAAGCCTTAGCGTGAAAGTACAAGGGTGAAGTCAGTAGTGAGTGTGATTTTACCTCAGCGAGGTCCGAGTGCTGGCTTGAGTTTTGGACTCAGAAATAAAGCAGCTCGGCCGAGGATAATACTAGATTGGGTGATGTTGAACGAGCCGATTCTTAAAATATCTGACTAGTCGACTGCTGGACGTGAGTTGATCTAACAGAGAGGATCACACTCCATATTCCTCGCACGGTCTGTGACGCTGAAAGATGACGTAATTAAGAGACCTAAACTGGAGATTTGATACCTGATAATACAGCCACGTAATTTTTCGGACACAGGCCCGAAGATGTTTGATACCTAGATATCATATGTGGATTGCCACCAGCTATAGGTATACCGCTCGGTAGTAAGCCCGAGCTGTTTCTGCTTTTCGCGCTGCTGTGGAGTGTTAGCGTCGGGGCACAGCCGGCTTTTGATTTGATATCTTGTCGCGTTCTCGGGAGATTAGCAAAGACGGGCGCGAAATGCTCCACGATAACACACTTCGTATATTGGACTAAGAAGAATGAGCCAACTTCAAGCATTTTGTACATGACAGCGTCTGCTGTAATAGATCTGAATTCATGGCTTTTTGAATGGCTGAGAGTTTTTCGTTTCCTGCTTAGCTATATTGCCCCATTCTCCTCACCTACAGTCTGATAGCGAGAGTCAATTGCTGATGAACTGAACACACGTCAGAGTCCGGCTCCTAACCATCCATTCCCCTTAACGTCCAAGCTCTACAACTCCAGTTCCCATCATGGTCCTTTCAGGCTACAAGTCAGGAGAAACAAGTGTGTCAGTCCGACTTCTGCTCGTGGCCCTTCTCAGCCTATCTGTGTACTCTCTTACACACCGATTCATCGCGTGGCGTCGATTGCGACACATCCCTGGTCCACCTTTGGCTTCGTTCTCGAACCTATGGCTGGCGTGGCATGCATATCGAGGGACTTTGCCTTGGGCTATTAAAGAAGCCACTGATAAATATGGTAGTTTATTTTGACGCCATTAAATGAGCTTTTGCTAACTTAGGTAAGGCACTCTCGCACGTGTAGGGCTTAATGTCGTAGTGAACTCCAACCCCGAAAGCGTGGTTAAGGTCCTTCAGCCTCGTTCTGGCTTCATCAGGGCTCCTGACTACCAAGCTGCGCGCTTCAGGCCGGGCAGTGATAACATACTGTCTATGCGAGACGAAAAGGCTCATAAGATCTTGAAGTCAAAGACTACTGCCGGGGTAATATTTCCTCAATCAGTCTTTAGTGGGAAACATGCTAATTTAAGCTTACAGTATAACGGCAAGGACGTCGAGGGCCTAGAGGGCCAAATTGATCAAGTCGTAGAGTCTTTTATCGACCTGATTGAACGGAAATACGTATCCACGTCGACTGACTACAGGCCGGTTGACTTGGCACGTATAACGCAGTATTTCACTTTGGATGTCATCATGTCTGTTGCCTTTGGCAGAAACTTCGGGCATCTGGAGTCCGACTCGGATGTTTATCGATATCTCCATATGACGGAGAGCTTCATGCCAATGGTAGCTGTCATCTTGGTCTACCCTTGGCTGTGTAATGTTCTGGAGTCGAGTTTCCTTCAGATGATGGCCCCGAAGGATACTGATAAGGCGGGGATGGGAAAGGTTATGGGGTAAGTTGCAAGATTCGGTCTTTAGTACCGCCGGATGGATTTCGAGACGAAGTAAAGTGGGCTCATCGAATCATAGATTTGCTAAAGAAGTGGTGAGCGAGCGTTTCGGTCCGAACAAGATCATCCGCAAAGACATGCTAGGCAGTTTTATTGCGCATGGCATGACTCAAGATGAAGCAAATTCAGAGACTCTAGTTCAGATGTAAGTTGCTTTGACGGGTTTATACCCATATTACAAGCTCTGATATGCAGAATAGTGTGGCGGGATCCGACACAACAGCGACAGCAATTCGGGCGACGTTTCTCCACATCATAAGTTCCCCGCGCGTTTATTCGACGCTCCGCAAAGAAATTGATAAAGCCGGCTCTTTATCTTCGCCCGTCACTGATGCCCAGGCGAAGAGATTGCCTTACCTCCAAGCAGTCATCGAGGAAGGGCTTCGCTACTGGCCGCCGATTGGTCTCCTCGCGTCGAAGATTGTGCCGAAGGGAGGTGCTACAATCAATGGCGTCTTTCTTCCGGAAGACTCTAGCATCGGGGTCTCCACCATGGGGATTCAGAGATCGAAGGAGATTTTCGGGGCCGATGCGGATGAGTTCCGACCAGAGAGGTGGTTAAGTTTTGGGAAAGGCGAAGCTGAGAAGGCTAGGGAAAAGAGAATGCGCAGCACTGTTGATCTAGTGTTCGCCTCGGGGAAGTATAGCTGCCCTGGTAGACCAGTGGCTATGACGGAGCTCAATAAGATATTTGTCGAGGTAAGTTCATTCACCTCAGAATTCATGTGTTGTGCGGTTGCTAATTTTCGGCAGGTCTTACGCAAGTACGATGTCACCCTGGTGAATCCTTCTCGGCCGTGGAGGTCTGTCTATGCTGGGGTTTGGATGCAAAAAGACTTACGCGTCCGCATCAGCAGGCGGGAACAGTGACAGGATACCTGGAGTGCTTCAGACTTCATGGGGCCATAGGCAAGGGTGGTGGGATGGATGCTAAGGCGTATCGTGTCGAGCTCTAGCGCTCAGCTAAAATCGGGTTTAAGACAACGGCATACCATAGAACAATGGGCTAAAGTCGATTGCATTCATCTCGCCTCACGTTGATTGGATAAGTGCCCCTACCTGTGGCTCACCCCCTGCCTCCATGAGTCCATGGCTGCATGGGTAGCTTAGTCGGCCTATTGAGGTCCATGTCATCGTGAGATGACCATAATTCCACGATAATTGTGAAAGAGAAATGAACATTGATTTGCACGTGATCGAAGAGGGAAGGTTAAAGGGAAGATGAGGAAGGGATTCTTATGGGATTATTATTGTGGCTTCTCCTTTTAAGATTAGCGCATTTGACGAATTAGGTAGTAGGGAGAGGCAGTGAGACCTAAAGGATCTGATTGGCTATTCGCCTTTTCTGCCAGTCAAATCCTCATGCACTATTATATAACTAGCATCTATCAGCTGCCGTCAGCAAGACACAATGACTATCTCACATCTTTAACCGACCCCCTCAGCGTAGACACACCTGCGTATGCACGCTGCACAATATACAGCATTCTCTTGGTCTAGCTACCTGTCCGTGCTAGGCTATCTGAGGACTTTTGTCGTAGCCGTGCCTAAAGCGTTCATATCTTCTAACACCTGAAATCTGACGCATTGCTTCCTATTCAACGCCCCGAATGGTGTCATTGGAGGACAAGGATATAATATCTGATGAATACTAAAGAATAGTGATGCATAGTGATAAATTATATGCGAATTTCCCAAGTTATGTCTGTGAGCATCTTCCACCTAGATATATAGATTGTTAACAGCTAAGGAATTGGGTCAGGTTGGGCTGGGGATACCTAGCCATAACACGGGAAGATGAGAACAGGCAACAATTTCCGATGCATGTGGGTCGCCCGCTCCCAACATGCATTTCGGATGGACCTGCAGGAGATTTGGCCCCATCACTAACCATAGTAGGCCAAAGAAGAAGGTAGTCTGATAGGACACAGTGCATGCTTATTACTCGGTAGTTTACGACACAAAATCTATACTGTGCAGTGTAGAGTATAAATCTACCTTTTCATCACTGATGGTCTTGCATAGTTGGTATGGTGGATCTGCGACGCCGGTGGGTGGCAGTGACACGGGCCCTCGGGCTAACAAAACCTACCTACGAGTTGCAGGATATCCGTATCCGTAACCGCTAGTACTAAGAGAACGAATTGGATGATTTCATTGATCAACTATCCTGGACATCGCTTGAGAGCGTCGCTTATCCTGAGGGCCCATTATTGCGAGTTGTCCCGGTTTACCATACGAAAACATATGGCGAAATAATAGTCGTAAAATACCATCTCTCAGCTCGACAAAGTCGAATTATCTCCATTGAACGCCACAACGACTTGGAACCTGCACAATTTTTGAAGCAGTTGCGATTGGATCAATCGTAGCTGTAAGCGCGGGGGTAATCCGGTGCATCGAACTTTTAGGTTGTTGTTGCGCAACTCAGTAAGGCTACAAGGCTTCTTTGATTAACAGGCGGGTCGTGAGACTGCACCTCATTAGCCAAAAATGGGATAGCGCATTCGGGTCAGGAGAACCCCACTTCACACCATCCATCCAGCCCCGATTCAAAGCCTGCTGCTGCTTAACCTACCAAGCTTAGTAGCGGAGAAAACATAGCAAAACAACCAAACTGTGCTCTATATATACACATACCCAAGCGTATTCCCCACGATTACTCCCAGGCGGAACGCAATGAGCACGATGGCGTCTCTAAGTCCCCCCGGAAAGCCTCAATCGCAAACACAAGTGGCCTCGTCCCAGCTGAAGCGAACAACCTGCAACCTATGCCGTGAGCGCAAGGTGCGCTGCGACCGGGAAAAGCCGCAGTGCCATCGCTGTCGAAAATCGGGCCAGACGTGCGTCTATCCCTCGGACAAGACAGACAACGACGAGATCAAGTCGGCGTTGAATCTGCTTCACTCCCGTCTGTGTAAGTATGCTCCAGAAGCTGCCTCGCCCGTCAATTTCTTAGTATTAGTGGTTCTCTTTCACTTTTGGCTTTGTGCTCACAACGGTAGTACAAGCGGAAACGAGGCTCCAGGAACAAGGCCTACAATTCACGACTCAGTCCATGAAGCCGAATTCTGCCTTATCCCCAAGCTATATGTCGCAGAATTCCCAGTCTGCGTATGACCTACTGTTACAAGATGATGACATGGACTACTCGAATATGGTATTCTCGGAGTTTGACCCGAGGTACGCTCTTCTATGATTTACTCCAAAGAGCTATATCCCAGGCTGATAGCCTCTTTAGCAACTACCATCAGGCACCCGCCATGATCGATATTATGAACAGCTCTGGCACAGATGGGACTCCTTCAGATCTAGATTTGAATATAGCCAACCTAAACGACAATCCCACCGGCCCCACATTCAACCCACTGTACGAGCAACCCACTCCTTTTAGCGGATTGGAGCAGCAGTACGTACCCCACTATGAGAAAAGCATGGACATCCGTTCTAATTATGCGCCATGCAGATACCAGCCGTACTTCAATATAGTGCAGAAACACATGATGCTAATAGACCAGCAGAGGTTTTTTCAATCCGTCGTCCCAATGGAGACGCACCAATGCATGGCCCTAAAATATGCCATAGCTCTATCTGGCTCCACCGCCAGTGGAGAATCAGCCCTAGCAATGGAGTCATACATAGCAGCCCGGTTCCATCTGGAAAGAGCCGAGAGTCTAGCTGATAACTCTTCTTTCTTGAACGTCGAGACGGTTCAAGCTTTGCTTCTTGTTGCGAGGTTTGAATTCACTCATATCAGCGGTCCGAAAGGGCTTCTTACCATAGCACGTGCCATGCAATTGATAAGCTTACTGGGGTATGATGTGCTCGATCTCATCTCAGCAGAATGCGAACGAGACAGCTCTCAGATTATGCTGCCAAAAGCACACAGCCCAGGATGTATTCATACGATACGGCGGACGTTCTGGATTGCATTTGCGATGCATTGCAATGCAGTTGCAAGTTTTCCATGCTGTATACCAGTCAAGGACAGTGGGGTAAGCTTATGCTGATTACGACTTGCCGCTTTCCATTGTGACCAACAACTCCAAACTAGATCGGCACCGCAATCCCAGTTCCTAACACAACAATAAACTCTGATCCCAACCAGCACGTCTATCTTTCCGAAGGAATTACGAACACCACGGCGAAGGGATTTTCCGTCTTCTCCTTATTTGTCTTCGCCATGAAACTTGTTGTTGACGAAGACCGCCACCGCCAATCGACCAAGAAATATGTGCGAGATGACGCATCTGACTATAATTTTTGCCTTGTCCACGAGAATATCGGTAAAGATATTACAATCATGTCAAAGTCTCTCTCGGAACAGGAGTTTCACGATGGACCAGATGACGAACTTCGCGTGCTCACTTGCATCATCGTCCTAGGCGCTCGAATAGACTGGCTCAAGACGGCTATTATTGGATCTCAGAAAGCTGCGTTTCTAGGCCCTATTGCTAAAGAATATCGCACTTCGTGTGTCGCTGTGACGAATGCTATGTGTGACTTGCTTCTTCAGGCCAATGTTACTGATGCGAAACAAGTATGTCTTTCCCAATTCCGTTTTCTACCACTTACATCTTTCCGTTCTTGCACAATAAAGCAGACCAACCGCACAGTTCACTGACATGCATTGTCCTCCCTCGAAGATCACCGCCACCAAAGAAATGTCGCTCTTCATAATGCGTCCGCTAGCCTTAGCGGCTGAAGTCCAGCTCGACGTCCTGCAAAACCCACAAGGCATGAGCTATAACGCATTCTCATCGACGCGCGAAATACGGCAGAACCTCGAACTGTTGTGCAATGTCATGGTGGTGTGTAAGCCTGCGACTGGGGAGTATGACCCTAAGATTCAAGCATGCGCCGCGTTTTTGGAGAAAACAAAGTTTGAGAGGGGTTTTATGCGGGGCTGCTAGAGAATAGGTGTCGGTATATAAAATGCTTACAGGCAGTGGAGTTGGGAAAATATAGGGGAGATTATCTGTGATTATAATACAGCAGTCTGGGTGCGAGTGCATTGTCTGGTGTTCGGGAGGGTATGGATATGATTAGTATTGACAACTCATGATATATCAGACCTTATGATTTCCGGCAATTTGGCTTGTTATGCTTGGTTATCAGTACAAGCAAGGTTTCTCAGGAGGCAATGAAAGCTTAGAAGAATATTATACGGAAAAAGAAAATCAATCTCTGGCGTACTTTCACAAAAGAAGCACTCCAAGTACTGAAAATTTGGAGCCACCTCCAGAGCTGGCCAGCAAGTAGATAGATGTTACGGGGCATGCCCGGGCACACAAAGAACAACAAGCCGAAAGGCCAAATGTGCTAGAACACTATTTTCTAGCATGCCCAGGACCGGTATAAGTAGCAGCGTTAGGGGGCAAGTGGACGGAGTCTGAACCCTAAGAATAAAAAGAGTAAGTCGTGTTAGTCCAAAGCTTTAAACATCACAGGAGACGAAGTAGATGAGAGGAGGGGGATGAATATATTCAACTAACCCCTACCGTCCCAATTACCCCTACCACCACGTGCAATATGCCTTAATTGCCCAGGAGTACGTATACCTCCGAGCATGCACTTCAACTAGGAAGGTCAGATACCAGTAAGGATCGATACAACGGGGCTTACATTAAGCGCACTCGGTCTCTAACCGAGTGCATTTACCAACACAGCCGGGGTATGGCCCGAGCTAGTCGGACGTGCCGCCGAGGGTGTAGCGTGCTCTCTCGCAGCGCGTGGGACTAAGACGAGGCTTCGTATCGGCTCGGAGGAGGCTATACTGTGATCAGTTAGTCTAGTAAGCAGCCGAGTGATTGGGATTCCCACCCCCAAACGGCTAGGGGACAAGTATGAAATTGCATAGTACTTGTCTGCGAGAAACGTTAATTTTAGGTATGTGGAATGGGCGTTCGATTTTGGTGCCGTTCTAAGAAGACCACCTTTGAACCGATCAAGGTGAGATTGGCGGAGTACCTATAAGAAGATAGTTTCTTCACCAAACTTTGGGAAATACATCACTGCAATTCAAACTGCTGAATCAAGCCTCAAATTCCCACCAACGTAAAAGCTATTTGAACCTCCTGCAGTTTCAGAGCTCTCAGCTCTTTAAAGATGGCACCTACCACGTCTGAACCTTCGCTGATAGTCTTCGGACCTCAATCAGAGCTCTCCTCCCGAGATGCCATCGACCAATTGAGGCAGGAGCTCAACCAGAACCCACAGCTATCCCATGTCCTCCACGCCGCAAATCACGCGGGAGAACTGTGGAAACCCCTGGTCAACTTTGACCCTACCCTGACCCATATCCCAGGAGCCAAGTTGCTCGCTGAGCTCCAGCAGTGGGTTGTAGGAGACGTCCCTCTGCCAAGTCACAACTTCAACACATTTCGTCTTCCGGTCACCGTTCTCCTCGAGATCGCTCAGTATTTCCGCTACTTGAAGCAGCTGAATGTGGTCAACTCTCACCGCGTCCTCCTCGACGGCGTCGAAACTGGTGGCGTCCTGGGCTTCTGTGTTGGATTCCTCAGCGCAATTGCCGTGGCTACCTCGGATAGCGAAGTGGAAGTCGCCATCACAGCTGCCGCAGTCTTTCGTCTGGCTGTCATTATTGGTGCCTATGTTGACAACAACCAATTTGGCATACAAGGGACAGAAGTAGGCTGTATTGCTGTTCGATGGAAGGGAGATGACGTTGATGAACAAGATATCTCTATTATTGTCAGCACCTTTCCAAAGGTATTTCCATTGCCCTTCTTGCTAACCTGTCAAAGCTGACTTAATGAACAGGCGTATACATCATGCAACATCGATACCAAGTCCATTACTGTCACAGCCAGAATTCCTGATATACCCAGCCTAACTGAAAAGCTGCGAGCACATGGCTCCCATGTGACTACTGTCGGTGTAGAAGGAGCCTTTCACTCGGACATCCATGCCGCTGCTGCGGAAAAGATCAAGAACTTTGCCGTGGACCGTCCAGATCTGCAATTGCCCAGACTTGACAAGCTGCAAGCTCCACTCCGTTCTGCCGCGGACGGTGAAATCATCACCAGCGGATCCTTCCTCCAACACGCTCTTGAGAACACCTTGCTTAAACCAGCTGCGTGGTTCAGAACGGTCCAGGGAGCAGTTGTTCAGCTGAAGGAGGGTCACAAGACAGTTGCATTTGCAGGATTCGGGAATCATATTCCGGCTTCGCTCGTCAGCGGTGCGGGTTTGCATGTCTTGGATCTGAATAAATTGACTTTGTCAAATCTGAACGGTTTTACCAATGGGACAAGTACAAAATGGACAACCAAGCCAGCAAACGGAGTTTCAGATGCGCATGACTCGGTGCCCTCTGAATACCCTCCTAACTCCATTGCTATCGTCGGTTTGTCTGGCAGATTCCCTGGAGCGGATTCATTAGATGAACTTTGGGAGCTGCTGCTATCCGGCAAATCAATGGCCGAACCAGCCCCCGTCGAAAAATTTCAACTACCTACAACCGGCGAATACGCGAACACAAAGTGGTGGGGCAATTTCCTCCGCGACCCTGATGCCTTCGATCATAAATTCTTCAATAAGTCTCAGCGAGAGGCCGTCGCCTGGGATCCTCAGCAACGGATCCTTCTTGAGGTCGTTTACGAAGCCCTAGAATCCTCAGGATACTTCCGCGCCGGGGTCAAGCCAGAGCTGGATGACTACGGATGCTACATCGGCGCTGTCATGAACAACTACTACGACAACATGTCTTGCCAGCATACAACAGCCTAAGCTACCATCGGAACTTCGCGTTGCTTTATCAGCGGCTGTCTTAGCCATTTCTTTGGCTGGACTGGACCTTCACTGACGATCGACACGGCGTGCTCATCCTCCCTCGTCGCGATTAATACTGCCTGCAGAGCAATCTGGTCCGGTGAGTGCTCCCAGGCCGTGGCAGGTGGGACGAACGTGATCACTAGTCCATTCGATTACCGAAATCTCAAAGCCGCCGGGTTCCTCAGTCCTAGTGGACAGTGCAAGCCATTCGATGCTGAGGCAGACGGGTACTGCCGCGGAGAGGGGGTTAGCGCGGTTGTGCTTAAGCCGCTGGTCACTGCGTTGAAGGACAATGATCACATCTTTGGTGTCATTGTCGGGTCTGCGGCGAACCAGAATTTGAATCTGAGCCACATCACCGTGCCTTATTCGGGTTCGCAGGTGAAGCTTTATCAGAACGTCATGAGCCAGGCTGGAGTTCACCCACACTCGGTGACATATGTTGAGGCTCACGGCACTGGTATGTACCCTTTGGGTTTCCAGATTGTTCTCACGCTTCATTCATGCATTTGCTGATTTGGAAATAGGTACCGGCGTGGGCGACCCGGTTGAGTGCAACAGCATTGCTGAAGCATTTGGCGGCGCTTCAAGAGACAGTATACTCCGCTTCGGCTCTATCAAGGGTAACATTGGGCATACTGAAGCTACAGCCGGTATTGCCGGACTTGTCAAAGTCCTACTTATGATGGAGCATGGGCAGATTCCCCAGCAAGCCAGCCACAGGCACCTAAACCCGAAGATTGCCTCATTTTCAAAAGCGCGAATGGAAATTCCACGGAGCTTGCTGTCCTGGGATGCTCCGTTCTTCTTGGCTTGTGTAAACAGCTACGGTGCTGCTGGAAGTAATGCAGCTGTTATGGTTCGTCAAGGGCCATCTTCGAGCAGTAGCCCGATTGGCAATCTCGGACATGCCCCGATTGGAACCAGATATCCTGTGTTCATCTCTGCAGGCTCTTCCGGTAGTGCTCTTGCGTATGCGGAGAAACTTTCTACTTGGCTGGGAGGGCTTGGATCTGGGGCTCGGATCTCTGATGTGGTGTTCAATATAGCTGATAGAGCAAACCACTCGCTCTCGCATTTCTTTTCGACCACTGTCGCCAGTATCTCCGAGCTAAAGGACAAGCTGACCACTCTCTCGGTGACAAAAGTTCTAACGAGTCCGAAACCGATAGTCCTTGTCTTCGGGGGCCAGGAAAGCGAATCAATTGGGCTGTCTGACGAACTCCACCAGTCTTCAAAGTTGCTTCGATACCACCTCGACGCCTGCAACGAGATCTTGATCTCTTCTGGCTTGGAGGGCATATACCCTGCGGTTTTCTCAAAGAACCCAATTGGGAACCTGATCACTCTGCACTCTGCGCTGTTTGCCATACAATACGCTTCTGCAAAAGCTTGGATTGACAGCGGACTGAAGGTAGATGCAGTCGTTGGCCACAGTTTCGGCCAACTCACAGCCTTATGTGTCTCAGGTGTGCTGTCTCTCGCCGATTCTCTCAAACTTATCTGTGGAAGGGCGTCAATCATGGCGAAGCAATGGGGTCCCGAACCAGGATCTATGCTCTTCCTCCAAACAGATAAGCAAACTGTTTTTAAACTTCTCAGTTCAGTCCACGGGAACGTCGAAATTGCCTGCTACAATGGACCAAGAAGCCATGTCGTGGTTGGCTCTGCCAAGGAAATCGACAACCTAGAGAAATTCCTCTCAGAGAACCCTTCTTTTGGAGGAGGCTCGGTTCGTACAAAAAGACTGCAGGTCGCGAATGGGTTTCACTCGAGGTTCACAGAGCCCTTGCTACCGCATCTTACGGCTCTATCGAGAGAATTAAGCTGGCAGGATCCTAAAATTCATCTTGAGCTCTGTAGTGAAGATGTGGAGAGTCCTGATTCCCGCTTACTGGCAAGTCATACAAGACGCTCGGTTTTCTTCCAACAGGCGATTGAGAGGCTTGAGAAGAAGTTCCCGAAGAGTACATACCTCGAGGTTGGGCGGGGGTCGTCCGTTATTCAGCTTGCCAAGGGCTGTGTGGCAGAAAGCCAAGAACATCTGTTCTTATCCCCCCAGCTCACGACGGCTAATGCACTGGCTTCACTGACGGATACCACCATGGACCTATGGAAAGCAGGTTATGCTGCACAATACTGGCTGTTCCATCGCTCTCAGAAGCCATCATACCAATTCTTTCGTCTTCCGTCGTATCAATTTGAGAAGACTCGCCACTGGCTTGGGTTCATCGCTGGGAGAGGCGAGAAAGGAACAGCGCCACAGCCGACGGCTGAACCTGAACCTGAAACTGAAACTTATGAGCTCTTCAAGTTCTTGCGATTCAACAACGATAAAAAGACCAGCGCAGTATTTTGTATCGCGCCGCAGAGCGATCGGTTCAAGTCCATGCTGAAGGGCCACGTTATGGGAGGCCAGTCTCTAGCACCAGCCTCATTGTACTTCGAGGTCGTTGCTCGCGCTGCGTTATTTCTCCAGTCAGATACTTCAGCCACGACCTGGGTACCAGCTGTGCAGGATCTCGTGATGAATTCGCCGATTGGCCTTGACACGAACAAGGAGCTTCTGCTCACTTTGCAGCAAACGGATGATCCGCGACCTTCTTGGTCATTCTCGATTACTACTCAACTACCTCCGAGTCAGACGGGCCGTGTCAGTGCCCCGTTTGAGACGTCGACTGGACGAGTGTATCTCCAGAGGCGTGATGACCTCCAAGCTGCTCAGTTGTTCCAACGCTTCGAAACTCTCACTGGGATTGGTCGCTGCGAGGAGATAATGAATCATCCGGATGCTGAAACAATGGAAGGAAAGCACATCTACCGCGCTTTCAACCACATCGTGCACTACGCCGAAAACTTCCGTGGGATCAAGAAAGTCGCCTGTCTACGTCTGGAAGCGGCTGGGAAAGTGACGATCGACGTGGACCCGAGCAATCCAGTGGACCAGCGCCTCTGCGATACACCCATGACGGATAGTTTCATGCAATTTGCTGGATTTCTGGTGAACTACTTCAACAATGACAGTCTAGAGGATGTCCTAGTGTGTTCCAAGATTTCACATATTGAGATTGGAGGGAACTTCGATCCAGATGCGAAGGAGTGGATTGTTTATTCCAACATGACCCAAGGAGGGCAGACCGATGCCTGTGCTGATGCGTATATCTTTGAAGCAAAGAGCAAGCAGATGGTTATGGCGGCCTTTGGGTTCCGCTTTTCGAAAATGTCGCAAGCATTGCTAACGAGGATGTTGAAGAGCGTTAACAAATCCGTGGCTGCTGAAACATCTAGTAAGCCTGCCAGCCGTCAGAAGTCGGAGACAGCTTTGGCCAAGGAACTGGAACCCTCGATCGAGGTTGCCCCGCCGTCCAAGCCTTCCAAGACGGCTAAGAAGCAGCATAGTAAGCGGGCAGAACTCTTCCAGATTTTGCACAATGTTACCGATATACCTTTGGAGGACATGAAAGACGAATCGTCTTTGGACGATCTTGGAATCGACTCTCTTATGGCTACAGAAGTCATGAACGACATTCGAGCGACTCTTGGTCTTACAGTTGACCTGGCTAACTTCCTGTTCTGTCCAGACCTCAAGAGCCTCGCGGCCTATGTTGATTCGAAGTTCAATGGCGTCGATGACAGCTCCGAGGAATCTAGCGGCGAAGAATGGGCACTAGTCGGTACACCTTCGGATGACTCTACGGTGCCTAACCCAGGAGAATTGATCGACGAAGAGCTGGCCCCAATTGAGGCAGAAAAGATTCTTATGTCTGGAGACTGTGAAAGCATACCATCCATCAATTCCGCCCTTGTATCATTCAAGGATATTCAATTCGCGTACGATCAACTCGCAGAGGGCACACTGGCTGCCAAATTCTGGACGGAAGCGTACCCGAATCAGAGACGACTTGTTCTGGCATACGTTATTGAAGCCTTCGCGAAGCTCGGATGTGATCTCGCGAGACTGAACCCTGGCGATGCTGTCCCTGTGGTGCCTGCTCTCGATAGACACAAGAAGCTAGTCCGTCAGTATCATCGTGTACTTGAGGATGGAGAATTGATCCTCGCTGCAGAAGATGGCTTCGTTCGGACAGATGTACCGGTCAATCGAACTCTCGCTGAAGACATATATCAGGAGATCGTCGACCTCTGGCCGCAACATAAGGTCGTGACGCAGCTTGTGAAGGTCATCGGAGCAAAGCTCGCTGAATGTCTTGTTGGGGATATCGATGGTCTTCAGTTGATATTTGGAGACAGAGCGAACAAGCTACTTCTGGAGGATATGTACGAGAACTGGCCTCTTCTTCGAACCCCAACATTGCTCCTAGGAGACTTTCTCAAAACCGCTTTCTCCAACTCGACTGGAGGTGGAAAATTTCGAATTCTCGAGATTGGGGCCGGAACTGGGGGTACGACGAAGCACATCATCAAGTACCTCAGAAGTCACGGCATTCCTTTCGAGTATGTCTTCACCGATATCTCAACGTCGCTAGTTTCAGCTGCGAAGAAGAAGTTCAAGGATGCCAAGGAAATGTCCTTCGAGGTTTTGGATATCGAGAGAGCCCCAAAACGGGACTATGAAAACGCCTTCCACATGATCATTGCCACGAACTGTATTCATGCAACAAGGAGCTTGAACCAATCCCTCGTGACCCTTAACAAAATGGTTCGCGAGGATGGTGCCGTTGCCCTTGTTGAGATCACACGAAACCAATTCTGGCTTGATATTGTTGTTGGATTGTTCGAGGGATGGTGGCTATTTGAGGATAACCGCACGCATGCTTTGGTGAATGAGAAACATTGGGAAAAGGAAATGAAGGCGGCTGGTTTTAAGGAGGTTTTGTGGACGGATGGACAGTCCCTAGAGTCGAAGACCGTCCGCGTGATTGCTGCTTTCAAATCACCCCCCGTCGAGATCAAAAAGCCCACGGTGAAGGCGGCTGTTGAGACAGTTTTATACAAGACGATTGGTGACACCAAGATCCATGCTGATATTTACTACCCCCTTGACCCGGTTCCAGCATACAAAAAGCTGCCAGTCGGTAACTATGCACCTGCTTGCCCTGACTTTTTACACATATTCTGACTACCGGTGCTCAGCTCTGATGATACATGGAGGCAGCCATATCATCTTCTCCCGCAAGGACATCCGACCAGCTCAGACTCGCCTCTTGCTGGAAAAGGGGTTTCTCCCGGTGAGCCTGGATCATCGGCTCTGTCCCGAAGTCAGACTTGTCGATGGACCCATGGTCGACGTTTGTGATGCACTTGATTGGGCGAGAAACAAACTCCCGCATATCACACTCCCCAATAAGGGGATCCAGATTGATGGTGAGAAAGTCGTCGTCGTCGGATGGTCGTCTGGTGGACAATTGGCAATGTCATTGGCCTGGACTGCACCGCAAAGAGGGTTGAGGCCACCAGAGGCAATATTGGCATTTTACTGCCCGACGAACTATGAAGATGAGTGTAAGTTGAAATATGATCTTCTTTGAAGGGGAAATGTATTTTCTAACCTCTAAATAGGGTGGAGAAATCCCATCCAGCCCATCGGCGCGGAAGATCAGGGAGATCAATACGATCCGCTGGAAGCAATCCAAGATGAGCCCGTAAGTTTCCCCACTCCAGATCAAACCCGATGTCCTGATTTAACCAACCAAACAGATCACCAACTACGGTGTCGTCGGTGCCTGGGAGCCACTGTCAGACCCCCGCATCCGCACCGACCCCCGATGTCGCATCGTTCTGCACATCAACTGGAAAGCCCAAACACTCCCCATAATTATTGGCGGCCTCCCCAGTAAAAAGAAGAGCGCGGGCCTTAACATCCGAGATTGGAACGCTCTCCCACAGCCGTCTCTGGATGAAATCATCCGAGTCAGTCCACGCGCCCAGATCCTGCGGGGCAATTATCATACGCCCACATTCTTGATTCATGGAACGAGTGATGATTTGATCCCTTGGCAGCAGTCTCAAAGAACGTATGATGCACTTCGGGACGCAGGAGTCACTGCTGGTTTGGCTTTGATTGATGGGGCTCCGCATATTTGTGATCTCAGCAGTAATCCTGAGCCAGAGGGTTGGAAGGCGGTGATTCAGGGGTATGAGTTTATCAGCAACTATGTGTGAGTGGAGTGGTGGTGGTAGTATGTGAGTCGGTATCTGAACCGAATTAGATGTAATGAGAACATTCTATATTTCAATTAAGGTAGAAGAGATCCTTTTAATTCACTATTGCGTTTTCTGTGCAGCCTTCCAGTCAGCAAATGTTGCTCTGATCAGCAACCTCATAGAAGAGAGGAGCCTACATCTTGAACCCCATGACTTATTTGCATACTTGTTCGAATCCTTCCCTTGTAGTTTCTGTAAGTCCCTCGGGGCCAATCAGCGTGTTAGGAGCAGTAGTTCAACCCTGAGAAATTTCGGAGAAGCTGGATCCTTCTCTTCGTATATTAAGCTACGTGTGAGTGGCCGATAGCCTCAATTCGCCCTTTTTCGCAGTCGAGTATATTATATAAGGCAAGCTGAGTTTCCTCCCCAATTGTTTTTGCTATTAATCTATTAAAAATAATTTTCATCTAACCAAATTTCAAGGAATATAATCTTTTGGAGTCCCAAAATCGTCAGTTCCAAGCCACCGTAGTCCTTTATGCCAAAACACGCGTCTCTGATATATACACCCATTAATAAACTTGGGCGAATGTACTCCTGGCTCTCAGCTTGTCGCCATACTTCCAAAGAATCAAAATTCCAAAGAAACACGCCCATGTCAAGCCTGCGAGGAGACTGCATCCCTTGCCAATACCGAGATTGTTGAATAATGGTTGCGCGAAGTGAATGGCACCACAAGCCACTGCGCTGCGTAGGAATGCTAGGAAGCTTATTAGACAAGGCATGTTTGATAACCGGGGACAAGACATCCAACTCACAGTTTGCAGCAAATAAACTCGCAGCATAGCGAGGATAAGAAATTGGAAGATAGATAAAAATACACATCGTAATCTAGAAAATCTTTTAGCACACGGGCATTCTCACGGCTTGTCGGTTCACCTACCACAAAGACACACGACATGTAGAGAACAATTCCAATCGTGGGAACAACCCAATTGATCCATTCGCGAGACGTCCAAGCGAAAATAAGGATTCCACACGGCGCAATCAAGGCCGCAAAAACGGCAGGAAGAAGTCGATGTTCAGGAGAGCCGATACCATGCTGGTAAACGTACGGCTCATAGTGGAACTTGACAAGCGCCAAGTATGAGCCGGCCCCAAAAAAGCAGGCTACAACCACGCATAGGAAGATGGTTCCCATAATACCCAACGAAAATCCGTGAATCTGGGTGAAAACTATCGGGAATGACTCGAAGTATGAGTACTAAGAGCCATTTGTTAGTCCACTCTCCTGCAACAAATCCCTATCCTCTTGCTGTCCCGGCACTTACAAAGATACCGTAGATAAGACCAGTGTAGACGTTAATAAACGCAACCGACGGATCCTTCAGGGTAACCAAGAAAGGCGTAGTCAAATATCCACCGAGAAGCGACATGAAGTGAATATTTCCTTGCTTAATCTCTGAATCCGATCGAAGATTCTCATTCCCGGTTAATTTGCGTAGGCGATTAGCCCGGTTCAGGAGAATAAAGTCGGCATTGGTTTCTGGCAGGAAAAAGAATAGAAGAATCCACGTAAAGCCACAGAGAATGAGAAGCTCATACATAGACCACCGCCAGGAGGAGGTCAAGGGCACTGAGAACCCAGATAAAAGCGGGCCTAAAGCGGGTCCTGCCAGAGTTGCACATCCCCAGAAAGCGAGACCATACGGAAGTTTCGGGAAAGAAAGGATCTCGCCAGCTGAGGCTCCTCCTGTTGCCAGAACTGGGCCACCCAACAGTCCCTGAATGAACCGTAAGACAATCAGACCTGCAAAATTCGACACGCGAGAGGTCACAGCGGTGATAACAATGAAGAGCGTAAACGAAACGAAGTACGGGATATTCCGTCCAACTGCTGGTATTTCCGACAAAGGGCTAAAAAATAACGGCCCAACACCCTAGAGACGCCGTTATGAGTGTGGAACTCTCTACTGAGGACACGGGGATATACTTACATATCCTAAAACGTACATCGAGAGTGCCAACGACGATTCTTGGGTGCTGACACCGAACACCTCCACAAAGGTTGGCTGAGCTGGAGTGATGATTGCGGATCCACAGTATACTACATCTGGTCAATACAAAAAGAAATCCCACGAAATCTCTCGTCCACTGACCGGAAAATGTAAGAAGGCAGATCTGCGAGAAAGTAACAATTTTCTTTGCCAATGGCCACATCTGCGGGTTTTCAGGATCGGCTTCGCTATACCAACCCACAGTTTGGTAGCCAGACTTTGACTGGCCTGGCGACGATTCAGGCTCAGCTTTTTCCACATCGGCATCCGTGTCTGTAGAGCTGTTGTTCGCTTGAGGTGTAGGTGCTTCAACTGGTGTTTCTTCCGGTGGTTGAAACTGGAATCCTTCCTTCTCATCAGGGTAAAGAAAAACCCGGGGACCGAGAACTAATCGGCTGAGCTGGCCAAATGGCGCATCGCGAACGCTGAATGCAGACATGGTGTTGAATCAAAACTTAAGACGCTCCAACAAGTACCTTTCAGCCCAGGGTTGGCAATTTAGTGAGAATGACTTTCAACATCTCTTTCTGGCTTGTGTTCAACATAAAATATATCGCACACTTCCTCCATCACTGCATCTTTACATCCCTTTCTCGGTGTTGCAGCCGAAATGGACCCATTTCGGGACTCATTTCTTTGTTTTGTTCAAGGGTAAGCTAAACTAGAAGGGGTTTAGATCTTCCCGAGCTCCACTTGTTTCGGTAAGCCACTCTGAAAGTGGAGTACGATCTCCTCCAGAGTAGATCGTATTGGTTGTGAATCTTCGATCGACTTGCTCGGTCGGGTCCCCGACTTGAAGTGACACATCTGCTCGGCCGAGCCCCCGAGCCCTACCAAGATTCACCCCGGACACTTTCAGCGGATTTCCGACCAACGATGCGCAAATCTCCACCGGTCTAACCTGCATGGACTATAGGACCACACCGAACACCAGGAATCGCGGCTTAGGATGTCGAAAATGACTGACTCAGTCGCTGTGTGACCGCGTGGGACCCTTGGAATGTGAAGGTGGAGCTGCCTCTCTTTATACTATGGATGTTACTCGTAAAGTGGTTGGCGATATTAAGACACCTAGATTATCCTGTCATCCACTGCCTCGATCTGCTGCTGACGCCTCGTATTTCCTAACACCAATGTTTTTCCATAGGTGAGAGACCAATGCGTCCACACTACCTAGAGAATAAACAAGACTCTTTTGCTTTAGCCCTTGCCCTTTCTCGAGGACGGCCGAGTGCGGAAACTCCGGTCTATCCCATGGGTGGGATTTATCGTTCGATTGCCGTGTTTTGATCAGGAGCTTTTAGAAGTGCTACACGATGCAGTCTCCGCCACAAGCTGAGCATCTGGGTTACAAAGTTCAGGTTTCTCGACCAACTCCTTCGGAGTGATTTCCGATCCTTTCCAGCAAACTCCGACCGAATTCCTCCAGGATGGCATACAACTCAGGGGAGTTACAGGGGGGTCGGAAACCCGAGATTAATAATCCAAGATCTTGGCGTGTAGGTAACCGGCCCCTTACAAATATTACATATTTTACGGACCCTCGCTCCGCGAGGGTCCGCCACCTCAACGATATTACCCACCTCAACGATATCGCGTTTCCCCTAGTAAACACCCCCCATTCAACACGCGTTTTTTCACCACCAACATGGCCGAATCATATCAATCTATTGAATCTCGTATCCAATTAGCTATATTCGAATTAGAGAATATCGAATCGCCTAATATCAAAGCGTGGGCGCGAGAGCATAACCTCCTATATCAGCGGTTACTTACGCGCTATAAGGGCCGCTCTTCGCGCTCTAAACGCACTACTATAGGTCGCAAGCTTAACGAATCGCAAGAATCTACTCTTTGCCGATATATCGACTTCCTTAATTTAATATATCTTCCTCCTAAGCGCCCGGCTATCGCTGCTACTACTAATATAATCCTAGCTAGCTGCTATGTTAATGATTCGACTAAACCCCCCACGATCAGTAGGCATTAGCTATAGCGCTTCCTTAGCCGTCACCCTAAGTATCTATCTTGTCGCTAGAGAGCTATAGATATCGAGAGGAAGAAGTGCCTAGATAGGCAGGTTGCGAAGGATTAGTTTAACTTATACTAAGCGACGATCGCGTAGTACAGAATCACTACGGATAATATCTAGAACTTTAATGAAACCGGTTTTAATATTAGTATTAGTAAAGATCAGTAGATTATTACACGCGAGCCTAAGCGTTAGATTTCTAGCGGCTTTAGTACTAATCGCGAATATACGACTATTATTAAAGCTATTTTAGCTACTAGATCTATAATCGCTCTAGTAGTAATCCTAAGCGCGAAGCTTTTACTACTACGCTAGTTTAAAATCATAGGCGATAAGAGGATCGCTATTACTAAAACTAGCTATCTTAATAATATATTAGCCCTATAGTAGATATAACTATTTAATAAGCTTACTAAGGATTCCGCTAAGGGTACGTATCGTATACTACTTTATAATTAATTCGGATCGTATCTTATATATAAGTTCGTTAAATATTATAAGGATTATAATATTATCCTATACTTCCTTCCTCCTTATTTAAGCTATCTACTTTAGCCGCTAGATATAGGTGTTTTTAGTGTATATAAGCACTAGTATAGCGAGTAGGTATACGATACGATAGTGAGTAGCTATAAGAAGATTACTAAGGATAATTTCCTTAGTGCGATCGCGTAGATTTAGTAGAAGACCTTTAAACCTTCTACGATTAAGCTTAGGTTTCGATTAACTAGCCTCTAGCCTATTAATCCTACTATTATTATCGATTCCCTAGAGGATTTAGGGGATCAGCGCGACTTCGGCTATAATACACTAAGCCCTCTCTTATCCGTGACTAGCTAGGATTCGTTAGATCTTAGCACACTAAAGACTACTAAGCGGGTAAAAAGGCTAGAAGAGCGACTAGAGGATAAAATTAACCGTATATAACTACCCTCTTATCGCCTAATCAAAAAGCTTTCGAAAGCTACGACCGATCTTACCTATCTTATGGTAGAACTAAAGCAGAACATCGAGAATTCAACATATGTACGAGAGCAGCGCTACGCACGCGAAAATCGATCGCGAAAAGCTTCTAAATTAACCGGGATAGTACATTCTAGCTAGGTTAAGCGTATGAAGCGAATCATCAAAGGGGGTGAAGACCTAAGGGCTCTTATGAAGTTGCGACCGTACTACAAGCGCGAGGTCATGCCGGAGTTGAAGAGGGTTTGTAAAGCGAAGGGGTATTTCATCAAAAAATAGGGTAGATTTCTGTATTGGCCAATCAGAGGGCTTTATTTCGGTATATTAATTATCTTCTAAATCGCACTGCTTTGGTTGATTAAATCGCATTAAAATCGGTGCGTTGAATATATGAAGATGCGATATCGTTGAGGTGGGTAATATCGTTGAGGTGGCGGACCCTCGCGGAGCGAGGGTCCGTAAAATATGTAATATTTGTAAGGGGCCGGTTAAGTCTTTTAGTAGACCCTTTTGAACCTAACATAAAACATGCTAACACTATGCAATGCACACGGGTTGATTTACATAAAGAAATGCAGTCTACAACAACATACTTTAAAGCAAGGAATCTAATTGAGTATCGTAAATTCTAATCATCGGACCGGGCTGAATTTACTAAGTTTTCTCCACAAAGAAAGACATAGAGAGAGATATATAAAAAGACCTGTCGAAAGACATTTACTGTATAGAATAAGTTTCAATAATGGTGAAACGCGAAAAATAGTATAAAATGGATAATCTTTGCATTAATTTCGGACCCCGCCGAGCCTACCATAGCTGAAAGGGGTCAGAAAAAGGCTGAGGCTACTCGCACGCCACGCTTTACCCTTTTCAAAGAGGCTATTCCTAGCACGCGTACTCCTACACATTAGAGCCGGTCGCAAATGTCAAAGAATTACATTTTACTACAGAGAAAAATAGACTACTTCGCCCGCCCACCACGCCCCTCTCTACGCCCCTTTTTAAAGGAAATTAATGCAGAGGCCATATGTATGGGATTATGTATATTATAGGAGGAGCACTTGGCAAGAACTTTGTATTGATCCTTTGTACCCGATGTACAGATATGTAGATGTTTTTGCCGCTTTACTCTTCAGCCCCTTCAGACCCCTTCCCCTGAATACCCTGAATACCCTGAATACCCTAAAGCCCCTCTATTCTTCACCAGAACGCCCTGAACACCCCTGAAGCGGTGAGCCCCTCGGCTAAACTTTCCCTCTCTCCCACCCTCCATCCTCCAATTTTTTGGTGGCCTGAGCTGATCCTGATTGGGGCTCATCACGGAAAATAGATTCAACTGTTGACATTACAACTGGCTGGTCTGGTTTTGGCTTTGTCCTCTCTAAGGACGCAGTGAAGATTCTGATCGAAGACGAGGCGCAAAAACGAATGGCTCGCTCCGATGCAAATAAACACAATTGAAGAGTTTTCCATAACCGAAAACATGAGGTACTTCACTAATTCAAGGGTTTTTTATTCTTTCAGATGGATCGCCACCGTGAAGGACCAAGGGCAAAGGATAGACCAATGCGGTACTCTTCGAGAGAGAGAGCCCGCCAGAAGAGGATTCAGTAGACCATGTGAAGATAGGACCAATTGATTGATGTAATGACCGACAGAAGATCTCCTACCGTAGGAGACCTCCGAAGATAGATTGTATGCCTGAATGAATGATCCGAGTTGAATGAATAAATTGAGAAGAAAAATCCCTTTACTTCTTGGATGGCTTATCCCTTCCTTTGACAACATGAAACGTCTTATACTTCTTCCCGAGCAACCAAATGCACATGACAAACAGTATAAACATGCAAAGATGACAGATCAGCATATACCAGGAAAGCGCTAGCGGTTCCCCCACTACACTACCTACCTACCCGCTGTAACATACCGGAGACTCGCTCACACGAAACTGAAATCAAGCATGTTTGCCGTGCACATGTTGAAGAAAGTGCATGCGAGATCTCTTCGATGCAGTCCTCGTAGCCTTCTCAAACACGCTTAATGCCAAGCTGCCACCGCAAATCTGAGAGGTGTCACCCTCGCATTTCATATCGCATTCTTTTGCTGCGATCTTAGAGCTGCCTTCCATCTTTTCACCACAAAAGCATTGTCCAGCGTACTCAGTGCCTGCCAGACTAAAGCCTGCACTTCCGCAATACTCCATACAGCCAGTTGAAGTCACCTTGCCAATGCCCAGATCCGCAAATTGGATCCCAGTGAGCGCACGAGTAGACTCATTGTCGGAATAGCAGCCAAGATATGACCAGCCGATGACACTGTTGTCTGTAGTATCGACTTGAGTACGTGTGGTAGACAAGGTCTGAGATGCAGACAGTATACTGGTGGTAGTCGAGGTACCTTATGGATCGGATGAACTAGAGGATGTGCTCTCGCCTTGACCCCATCCAGTTGGGGGATTGTTGCCTGGTAGCTTCTCGAGAACACCGGAAATCTTCTCGGGGACCAGGTTGGCGATGTTACAGCTGTCCGAAGAGTCGTTGATCAGGCCAGCGTCAGCGCACTTGTCCATGCCTGCATCGCCGGCATCACAATTGTCAATGATCTTTTGCAAGACGTCCACATCCCAGCCAGAGATCTAGACAGACTTATTAGCTATAGTATCAAGGACTCATCAGGATTAAAAAACCAACAAAATCACCATGGAGAGAGTACCCAGTGCGGTCTCCATTTGCCAAAAGAAAGGGTTGCGTGCCATTTCCTTGCTCCCACATATCCACAAATAAAGGGGTGTTCCAGTAAACTTCGTAGAAGATATGGGGTAGGTGAGTCCATCCTATCGGACAATTCGCTTTGCCCCCTGTGGTTCCTTTGCTGCTTGGGAACGCCGTATTTCCCTTGAAGTCATCGAGGCCAGCCTCGGGGTTATAACAAGAAGGAAAGTGAATATCAGCACGCAGAGGGGATGCATATCCGTCACAGTTCATATCCGGGAAGCCAGCCCCAGCCCCAGCATTATTCGGGTCTTGAATCCCAACACCATGCAATCCATCTGAATCTGCAGGATACGAGGGAGGATAGTAGGAAGTCCGTGGGCATGTCCACTGGACTGGTTGAATGTCGCCTTCATTCGTGTCTAGGACATTGGCAGCTCCGCCCGGTGGGGGAGTTCGAAGGCTATAGTTCCCACTGACCATGCGGAGGCCGACAGGGAAGGCTTTGATATCATCATCGGTCGGTTCGAAACTGTTCTTTATTAGTGGACAACCTGATCTCTCAAAAGTGCGGGACTTAAAAGCTACGCACAAGTAGTAGACATTCATGTAAAACAAGGGAACTGAGATGAAGCTTCCATTTATCGGATCTTGGAAGTATAAGGCCGGAGTCCAGTAATTGCTTTTGTCCGCCTCCACGAGGGAAGAAGTGCAACGTGAGTCTAACAGAGCATCGTTGGCCATAGTCAAATTGAAGTTACTACCCCCCTGGATCGCGTGCACATGACTGGATGCAGTACCGGGACTGACGATGGGATCCATACGGCCCATGGTTAGCGGACCCTGGCCATAGAAGTGGTTCACAGCGAATGTTCGAGAGTCCTTAGCCAATGTTCTCGCAGAAAGAGCAGCCAACTGAATAGCTGTAGCTTTGAAATGCATCTTAGTCGAAGTACACCGTGAAATCAATGAAAATAAAGGGACCACCACAGCGGATAGTAGTGTAAGGAATGTCAGCGAGGAAAATGAATGAACTCGTGAGTAACCAGACCCGTGAGAGAAATGAATGGAAGGTTGTGGGGAGCGACTAAACGCAAAAGAAAAGAGTGTAAGATGATTGTCCTGTTTATATAGATTCACATATCCCCTATCGTGATTTCCGAATCTGTTGACGATAGATGGGGCTCGCTCAACAGATTCCTTTGATGAGGGAAGTTAGATGCCAATTGTAGTCGAGGCTTCAAGCCCGAAGCTATGCGCTTGTTGTGAGTGGGTTATTTCATGCTCTTAAATTAGCGTGGTAGCGCCAGGGGTAACGCCACCAAGACTTCGAGTTAGCCTGCTGATTCCCAAGCGCCATCGCCTAGATTCTTTGAGACCAATAGGCTTAATACTACGTAGCCGTAACGTGGTCCCTGTTACGGCTAATGCTAAGTCGAGGTTTTGAAGATGTTTCAGAAGCAATTAACTTGAATCAAGGGTCTCCTTTACCCATTTCGAGGAATTGCCTTTTGTGTACCAAGCAAAACACGAACATGGATCAGTCAGGTTCGTCAGAATCTACTGTCAACTGGTATTCCCCGCAACAAGTTGTCAAAGAATTATGAAATAATATTGTTCGGTTCGAACAGATTCAACTGAGCCGTCATTGCAGGGATCGCGAAGGTTGCGGCGTGATTTCTCGCAAGTTTGAGTGTAGAAGAGCATTTCCCTAAAATTTAGCTTTTTTTCACTTGCTTCAATCATTTTTCATGCTCTTGGTCCTTAACGCGCTCTTGTTGTCTCCACGGGTAACAGTCGTCAGAAAAATGAACTGCGAGCATATTGGACAAGAAGCCGACCGCAGATCAACTCACCAGATACGGTAAAGAGCAAGATGCAGGTTGGGCCGACTGGGTCACATAACGTAGTTCCCGGTTAACCTGATCACCCGGTTAACCCGATCACCCCACCACAAATCGCGTCTTCCTACCACCCTACCTAATTCAACCACCTACTATGCCACCAAAACGCTCTGAATCCCGGCAAAAATTAGCCAATCAAGAGGGCAGAATCTAACTAGCCCTCCAAGATATTCAGCAGGGTCGCATCAAATCCTTACGCGCAGCAGCGAAGCTATACGAAATACCATACACTACCCTACACGCGCGCTCTTCGGGAACATCCTCACGCGTCGATACACGCTAGCATAGGCATAAATTGACTTAATATGAAGAGGATTCGCTAGCTAAGTGGATTATCTCTATGGATACGCGTGGTACACCCCCTAGGCCCTCTACTGTGCGCGAAATGGCTAATATCCTACTAGCTGCGCGTGGTGATACCTTACTACCTACTATTAGTAAAAACTAATTATCTTCGTTCGTTAATAGGCGTGATAAGCTTTGATCACGCTTTTCTAGGCGGTATAACTACTAACGCGCTCTAAACGAGGATCTAAAGGCTATAAAAGAGTAGTTTTTAATAGTATAACACGCGATTAAGGAGAACGGTATCTAACCGGAGGATATCTATAACTTTAATAAGACCGGATTCATAATAAGCCTTATATTAGCGTAAAAGGTAGTTACACGAGCTAATTACTACGGTCGGGTAAAGTTAATATAACCGGGAAATCGCGAATAGGTCACTATAATCGAGACGATATACGCTAATAAGTATTCGCTCCTACTATACATTATATTTAAGGGTAAGGTTTATATCGCTATTTAGTTCGAAACGAATCTACCTAAGGATTAGCGGATCGAAGTATCGAATAATAGCTAGACTACCGATAAAATCAGCCTTCGCTAGCTCTAAAAGATCTTTATTCTATGCACTATTTCGCGCGTACGAGGGCGATTTCGTCTATTAATCCTTGACGGGTATAGTAGCCACCTTACACCTTAATTCGATCGAATCTATACCGAAAATAATATTATACTACTCTATATGCCTTTATATTCGTCTTACTTACTTTAACCGCTTAATATTAGGTACTTTATAGTGCTTAAGCGTGCGTACGGTCGCTTCGTGAGCGATCTAACACGAACTGGTTATAATTATATCGATAAGCTTAGGCTTCCGTAAAACCCCAAATACCCAGACCCAGACCTAACCTAGACCTAGTTTGGGTGGGGTTTTAGGGCTAAATCTCCGACCTAGTACTGGGTCTAGGTCGTTATACAAAACCCTAAACCTAGTACTAAGGCCCTAGATAACCTAAGTTAGGTTTTTTATGATATTATACTCTTAATCCTCGTGACTGCATAACTTATGCGTTTTCTTGCTATAATATTAAGTATTTCTCGTATATACTAATTTTAAAAGATAAAATATTATACTAATTCTTAATATAATATGACCGAATAATAAGATAAAACTATATAAAAAAAGTTATGATTTTATATCTTAAATCTTTATAAAATTATTATCCTCTCTAACCTTTCGCTTTCTTCCCGAAACCCGTACTTAGGTATTCCCTAGTAACTCTAGCTTATCACTATAAATATCTATTAGATCCGATTCCGTAGGCCTCTTATCTTCCTCTTTAGTATCACTAATCGATAGAACCTTAATATTATTAGACTTCTCCTCCTTCTATTCTCTTAATGCTTTAATCTTATCTATAGTAAAGAAGGCTTTAAGCTTACGTACTTCTTATACCTTAAGATTAAATCTTAATATATAAAGAAATATTATTAGTTCTTTAATTATTTTAGACTTTATATAGCCGCGGCGATAATAATAGATATTATAAGTAATATTAAATAGTCTTTTAACGCTAGCGCTAGTTACTAGGATAGAGAGAATATCTCTCGTAAGTAACATAATTATAGGAAAATAGCCCTAATATACTTTCTAAAATAAGAGAGGCTCTTTATTAGTGATATCTAAGAATAATTAGTATTAGAGTAAGTGAGCTTAGCGTAAACTTACTACTATTAAGATAATAACTTATCTCCTTAGTAGCTAGCTTTAACTAGATCTTATTCCTATTAGCTATCTTATTTAGCCTCCTAAATAAGGATCTTAGCTTAGTAGATATATTAGTGCTAAATAACACTTCTTTATTTAAAAGGCGCTCTTAGTAAAGGACTAAGGTAGTTTTAAATACTTAATAATAAAGAGTACGCTACTTTATATCCTAGTTATCTAACTAAAAGAAATAAAATTAGTTATTAAGGGCTAATATAATATTAATTATAAAGATATATCCTTTAATATTATTAGTCTATAAATAGTACTTATTAAGCTTAACTTAGCTAGCTTTAAGAGACTTAAGTATATATATCTTCTAAAGAACACGCTTTCGCTATAGTTATTTCTTTAACTATTTAAGATACTCGAAAAGTATATTATAGATCTTAAATATAAGATATACTATAATATCTTAAGTCTTCGAGAGTTTAGTTATATAATAAAAAAATAGCTTAGTAATATATAGAAGATAGTTAATCTAGCGCTATTTATCTTAAGTTAGTAATATCTCTTTATAATTATACTCTTTATAGAAAGGCTAAAAGAACCCGCGGAGCCTTTTTACCTAATAAAGTATAAGATAAGTAGAGTTCTATTAAGTCTTTATATCTTAAATTAGTTTAAGCTTTAGGTCCCTCTACCTAAGGTTAGTATAATCTAGACCCTATTAAAGATTTTCGAATATCTTAAGGCGCTAAGGGCTTATATAGATATAGATTATAAGATAGCGGACTTTATGTAACGTATAAGAAATCTTATATATCTAGGTCTAAGCGTTTGCCTTCGCTACTTATAATTACTAGTCTATCTACTTTATTTTTATAGTTTCGTTCTCTAGGACTACCTTTAGCCGCGTAAGAAGCTAGTTTAGACTAAGCTAGATAATATAGGTAAGATAAGGAATTTAGATAATATAAATATTATTAGGTAAGGCTTATCTAAGCGAATTAACTAGTGTCTTATTATTTAATATATTATCCGCCGTTAATCTAAAGATCCTTTCCTATATACTATAATCCTTTAACGTATAGAGAAGAACGTTACTTATATTAGTATTAGTATAAGATCTATAAATTAATTTAAACCTAAGAAGCACCTTATAATAGACCTAATTAGCATTAATAAAATAGCTAGTTATAGCTATAAATACCTATAAGAATAGAGATATCTAATTTTACTCTTAGGAGAAGTATCTAAAGAGCCTATTTCTATTATTCGTGAACTAGGCTTATAAGTTAGTAGCGGATAGTATTAGTAGAGGGGAAAATTAGAGTACTTAGGGTAGAGCGAGTATACTAAATAAGACGCTTAAAAGTTTAATACTTAATAAGATAAAATAGAAGTTAATTAAGGGTAATAAAATTTAGAATATCTTCTTCTTAACGTGACTATAAAAAGGGAAGAGTAGAAAGGTCCTCTTAGGAAGAATATAGATTAAAAAGAGTTAGTAAACTTAATATATTT
>JAMAGZ010000176.1:7442-37826 GCA_023626575.1 Penicillium sp. PF1803
GCCTGTCCTTTGGCCTGTCCTTTGGCCTGTCCTTTGGCCTGTCCTTTGGCCTGTCCTTTGGCCTGTCCTTTGGCCTGTCTTTTTGTACCTTCATCAACATGGACCATGAGCTAACTATATTCTAGTGCATCACTGCTTTGTTCAGATTCATTGGTGCTGCCTTCAGTACCTTCGAAGCTGCGTCCAAAATCAGTGGTACTGCGGTCAAAGGAATCGTCATGTACGCAGGGTATATGATTCCTAAGCCCCAGATCAAGAATTGGTTCCTCGAGCTGTACTACACCAATCCGTTCGCGTACGCATTCCAAGCGGCCTTGACCAACGAATTCCACGACCAGCATATCGACTGTGTTGGAGGAAATCTGATTCCTAGTGGCCCTGGATACGAGAGCGTTGGGTCTGGCTACAAATCTTGCGCCGGGGTGGGTGGCGCCCTTCCTGGCGCGGATTATGTGACTGGAGACCAGTATCTCTCATCCCTCCACTATAAGCATTCTCAAATGTGGCGAAACTTCGGTGTTGTCTGGGCCTGGTGGGGCTTCTTCGCTGTTCTCACGGTTGTCTTCACTTGCTTCTGGAAATCTGGTGCTGCATCTGGTTCTTCCCTTCTTATTCCGCGTGAGAATCTGAAAAAACACCAGGTCGGCAATGGCAGTGATGAGGAGGCCCAAAAAAACGAGAAGCGTGCGGCTCGTAGCACCACCGATGAGCCGATTCAGGTGGGTGATGATAATCTGGTTTGCAACACGTCTATCTTCACCTGGAAGAACCTTACTTACACGGTCAAAACACCAACTGGCGACCGAGTTCTCCTTGATAACATCAACGGTTGGGTGAAACCTGGCATGCTCGGTGCTCTCATGGGATCTTCTGGTGCTGGCAAAACAACTTTGCTCGATGTACTCGCGCAACGCAAGACTGACGGCACCATCAGAGGCTCAATTTTGGTCGATGGTCGCGAGTTACCGGTATCTTTCCAGAGAATGGCAGGATACTGTGAGCAGTTGGATGTTCACGAGTCGTATGCCACTGTGAGAGAAGCCTTAGAATTTTCTGCCCTCCTTCGACAGTCTCGAGACATCCCGAAGGCAGAAAAGCTCAAATACGTCGAAACAATCATTGACTTGTTGGAACTACACGACCTCGCCGACACCCTGATTGGTACCGTGGGCAATGGTTTATCTGTTGAGCAGCGAAAGCGCGTGACGATCGGGGTGGAGCTCGTCTCGAAGCCTAGCATTCTTATCTTCTTGGATGAGCCGACTTCTGGCCTTGACGGTCAATCTGCCTATAATACCGTCAGATTCCTTCGGAAATTAGCGGATGTGGGCCAGGCAGTCCTCGTCACTATTCACCAGCCCTCTGCTCAGCTTTTCGCTCAATTCGATACTCTTCTTCTCCTTGCCCGAGGTGGAAAAACCGTGTACTTTGGTGACATTGGCGATAACGGAGCCACAATCAAGCAGTACTTTGGCAATTACGGAGCTATCTGTCCTCAAGAGGCGAATCCAGCAGAATTCATGATTGATGTTGTCACCGGTGGTATTGAAGAGGTGAAGGACAAAGATTGGCATCAAATCTGGCTTGACTCTCCCGAGCAGCAGCAGATGATCACCGAGCTGGACAGAATGATCGCTGACGCGGCTAGCAAGCCACCAGGTACTGTTAACGACGGGTATGAGTTCTCGATGCCCCTATGGGAACAGATCAAGATCGTCACTCAGCGCATGAATGTCTCTCTCTTCCGCAATACGGCCTACGTTAACAACAAGTTTTCGCTCCACATCATCTCGGCAATGTTGAACGGATTCTCTTTCTGGCGACCTGGCCCCAGCGTGTCAGCTCTGCAACTCAAGATGTTCACGATCTTCAATTTTGTCTTCGTTGCTCCAGGTGTCATCAACCAACTCCAACCTCTCTTCATCCAGCGCCGCGATATTTACGATGCTCGTGAGAAAAAGTCCAAGATGTATTCTTGGGTCGCTTTTGTCACTGGGCTTATTGTTTCGGAGTTCCCATACCTTTGCATTTGTGCAGTTCTCTACTTTGTTTGCTGGTACTGGCCCGTCTGGAGATTGCCTCATGACTCTGACCGCTCCGGGGCCATCTTCTTCATGATGTTGATCTACGAGTTCATCTATACCGGGATTGGTCAGTTCATTGCTGCGTATGCACCGAATCCGACATTCGCGGCCCTTGTCAACCCATTGATCATCAGTGTTCTCGTTCTATTCTGCGGTGTTTTCGTTCCATATGATCAACTGAACGTTTTCTGGAAATACTGGATGTACTACCTTAACCCATTCAACTATGTTGTCAATGGCATGTTGACTTTCGGTCTTTGGGGACAGAAGGTCACTTGCAATGAGAACGAGTTTGCGGTCTTCGATCCGACCAATGGTACTTGTGGCGAGTATCTGGCGGATTATATGAGTGGCAAGGGCAGTGGAGTCAATTTGCTCAACCCAGATGCTACCTTGGGCTGCAAGGTCTGTGAGTACACAACTGGAAGCGACTTCCTGCAGACACTCAACATCAACCATTATTATTATGGATGGAGAGATGCAGGTATCACTGTCATCTATGCTATTTCGGGCTATGCACTTGTGTTTGGTCTGATGAAGCTCAGAACCAAGGCGTCAAAGAAAGCAGAGTGAACATTACACACCGAGTTCAAGTCGGAGTGAACCTAGATGGAGACGGGAGGCGAGATATAAATTGCATATTTGTACATAGAAACAGACTATATATAGATAGAGATAGAGATGGGCATCAGCGACTTTGGATTTTATTCCCTGATTGTCATAGACAGCCATATTACTGGTCCTAGCTTTGAGACTTGTTCATCCCTTGTGAGAGGTGGCCGATAGTGGTCACCCTCGTGCTATTGGCAGTGAACTGACCAGGGCATATCCACATGTAGCCGCATGACCTCTCGGTATTTAGATCCTCCAGACCTTAGATAAATTTTCCTTCCTACATGCATCTCTTCAGGCTGCTTCCTTCTTCCCTTTCTTACAAAAAGGGGTTTATACTAATATAGAAACATATGTGGAAAGAGATGTGGAATGGAAGAGATGCAGAGGCAGAGGAGCAGAGATTCAGGGGCATTAGAAAGCGGATATGTTAGGGATATTAATGCCTAGTTTACAAGGTATAGACAGCAGGCAGTCTTCAAGGCGATGTTAAAAAGCCACTTCCAGGAGGGTAGCCACTTTCGGCCACCATACTTGTGTATGATCTCAATCATTTGCTAGTATGACTATCAAATTATTCAGAACAATAAATTAGTTTTCTGTTTGTATGATCCTGTTATGGCACTTATAAGACAAACTTGAACGATAACTAAGCCTTATCTAGAAACGTCGGACTACTCCGAAGCTGAAATTGACACGGAACCATCACTCAACTTCCACGTAAGTCGTGAATACTTCCAACGTGAACTCTCCATCCTAGAAGCACGTTGCTTCTCCATTGCTCAAAGACGTAATAACACAATATCTCCTTTTTGGTAACTCGTCTAAAGCTTTTCTAGGGAACAAATCAAACGCATCCAACATTTACAACGTACCCATCCGGAAGAGCAATGAGCGAGAAACAAAGTCTTGCAAAGACGAAGCCTGAAAGCTTGAAAAAATGGAGAGCTGCCCAAACTGAACGAAAAAAGCAATACAATGCGAAAATCTCAAGTAGCGCCAGTAAAACTAACCCATGGGCCCAGTCAGTCATAGAACTCAACATACAGCTGGCTCAAACAGTCCAACGGGAGCAGTTTGTCAAGGGCGAGATTGACCGATTAATTGCCTGTCCGGGTCCGCAAGATAAGACAGCATTGCATGACGAAGCAATCAAGCTCAAGCAGCAATATTGGCGTCTCGACAAAAAGGTTTATATTCTCGAGGAGGAATGTCCCTTCGCGCTCTTGTTGAAAGGTTATAAGGCACTGCATAGCCAACATGGATGGCACTTGATCAGTGATTGACTCCGAAATGATTGTGCTAGGCGAGGGGGGTGCTGCGGTCGAAGCTGTAAATGTTGCAGTGAGAAACCACCAGCCCAAGATAGGTTGAAGGGGTGGGGTCACTGTACAACAGAATGTGGCTATTGCAACTGCATTCGAGGGTTTGAGCTGGGGAAGAAAGACAAAAATTTATTACAGCCTGACTTCAATATCAACAAATGGGAGACAAGCCCTTACAGTTTGAGCATGTGGATGGCTTACATGTGGGGACTGGAATAAGGCGTGAAGCGTGAATGAGTTGGAGAAGGCATAATGGGCCAAGTCACCACGACACAGGGGAATTGCAACAAAGGCAAAGCTCTTAGCCTATACTGCCATCTTGGACGGAATCTCTTTATTTGCTCGTGAGCCGGATGCAAAATCATGTGTCCGAGGATTGACCTTCGGATTGTTGCTCAAATGCCCAGAGACTGTTTGCACAAGGACTAAGGCAAGATAATCTTAAGAATAAAATGGTTCAAGACATAAGACGACACCCGTTATATGCTATGCTATGATGAACAGAACCCTGTCCCAGAACCCAGTTCAATGCATCCCATATCCCATTATTCATACATCCTTCTACACAAGCTCCAAACACCGGGTATTTCCAGTCCCAGAAAACAAAAGATAAACCGCCCATGCAGATGCGAGAATTGTAAAATGAAGAAGAAAACGCCGAGGTTTATGCCATCGTCACGTCCTCCGCAAGAGCCGGAGTCGTCTCGGTAGAGGGGTCGGGTGGAGCATCAGTCATGTCGTTGTCACCGTCATCGTCATTGTTGGTAGCAATACCATTTTGGGCAATGTTTTCGGTGACAAGTTCTATCGGAGACGCGCCAGAGCCATTTTGGCCACGGTCTTCAGGAGTTTCCTCCCATACGCGCACGGTCTTATCGAGACCACAGCTCACGAGCATACGCTTCCCATTCAACTTGCCCGTGTGGACGCCTATTACGACATCGGTATGACCCTCAATGCGCTGAAGGATGTTCTTGCTGACAATGTCCCAGCAGAGAATTGCGCCATCTTCGCTGCCGCTCACGGCAAAGGCCAGGGGTGGGTTGTACTTGGCGTCTGGGGATCCATAGTAGCCAAAACAGCCCGACAGACTGTACTTTTTATTGACATGGCCCTGGAAGGTTTTGATAACGCGGCTCTCGACGTAGTTCCACATGCGCACACAGCCGTCCAAAGTCCACGCCAGAATGTATTTTCCATTTGGAGAGAACTTGACGCAAGTGGCAGGCGGATTGTCTTCGTGCACGAGTGTCCTCAGGCACTGACCACTGTGGGTATCCCAGACACGGACAAGACCATCCAGAGCACAGGACACAATGAGGGTGCCGTCGTGTACAACGTCGATGCCGGCGACAGGGTCAGAGTGTGCGGGAAGGGAGCGCATGACACGTGCTCGTCGGACATCCCATATGAAGACAGCTTCATCATAGGAGCCGCTGACGAGAATGTTGCCTTTCGGTGCGAATGCGATCTGGTAGACATAATTGTGGTGACCTTCGAAGGTTTTTGTGTGTGCTCGACCCTGGGACAAGACTGTCGTTAGTGATGCGGATAGCACGGCCGATGATGGTAATTGACTCACCGTATTGACGTTCCAGAACCGAATTGTCTTGTCATCGGAGCCTGAAGCAATCCATTGCCCATCAGGACTCCAAGCTAATGTGGAAATGCCAGCAAGGTGGCCCTCAAATGTATAGATCAACCGGCCAGTCAATGTGTCCCAGACTTTGACAGCAGCATCAGCTCCTTAAGAAGACAATAGTCAGTCTCCGTTTGCCAAGGAGCTAAAAATTCACATACATACCGCCACTTGCAATCATCGAGCAATCTGGGGAGAATTGCACGGCAGACACGCCGCGCAGGTGTCCTCGAAGCACAAACTTCTCCTTGTAATTGAGCCGCTCGGGCTTTGAAGGTGCCTCGACTGAAGGAACGGGTGTTGAAGAACGGTCAGACATATTGTCTCGCACTGGGGCGAGAGTCTCGTCGTCGTTGCTCGTCCTGTCCTCATCAGACCTGCTATGAGATCTGTCATTGCTGCTCGAATCGGCGTGATGATCGATAGGTGAATGGCTTCGGCAGCCTCGAGAGCCACGCCAGTACTCGTCCGCATCGACAGCCAGCTCATCGGAGCTCTCCGAATCTCTGTATTGTCTTTCCTGGTGTTTCGGGCGTTGTGGCGTGAACGACATTGATCGCCGGAGCTCGGACTCGTCAACTTCGGGACCCGCGGCCAATTCGTCTGACGACGAATCCGCAGCGGGCTGGTCGCGGGACTCTCGCCGACGAGTTCGGGGGCTCGGGCTATCCATGAGAAAAGTGAGGCAGAGAACCAGCGAGTAATCGCAAGGGACACGCGCCGACTTGATTCCATCGCAGCTGCGCGAAAATAAAACCGATCGCGTCTCCGAAGGCGGTGAGCGTGACTGCCGACAAGACGGTGTATTGGGGCGCTAGGCCAGGAACAGCCAAACTAACCCGAAGCAGTATTACATCACCGATCGACAGTTGACAGCTCCCCTCAACCGTTGCCTACAGCACACGGCTGAAATGGCCTCCTCTCTGCCTCCGAGTGAGCCTCCGACTCACATTCGAATCTTGACACTTAATTGCTGGGGCCTAAAGTACATCGCCAAGTATCGCCATGAACGTCTGTCTGAGATTGGGCGACAGCTGGCTCTGGCCAACCCGCCGCCGGAGATAGTGGGCCTTCAGGAGTGCTGGACGCAGCAGGACTACGAGAGCATTCGAGACCAAACCCGGCATATACTACCGTACGGCAAATTTTATTTTGGAGGAATATTCGGCGCGGGGCTGGCCATTTTGTCAAAATGGCCTATCGAGGAAAGCAGCATGGTCCCATACCCATTGAATGGACGACCAACGGCTTTCTTCCGGGGTGACTGGTTCGTGGGAAAAGGAGTCGCCTGTGCCAGGGTCCGATTTGGACCTGGGGTGGCTGATATCGCCGAGGTCTTCTGTACACATTTGCATGCGCCGTACGAGCGCGAGCCGAACGACTCTTATCTATGCCATCGCACTGCTCAAGCCTGGGAGATCTCCAAGCTCATGCGTGGCGCTGCTGAGCGTGGACATCTAGTCATTGGCTTAGGTGACTTCAACATGTTACCATCTTCCTTTGCCCACAAGTTGATCTCTGCCCAAAGTCCTGTCCGTGATGTCTGGCGCGAGCTCCACCCGGACTCGTCTGTTGGCGCCGCCATTGATGACGTCGAAAAGGCACGGAACCGACCAATCCCATCAGCTGAATTCAATTTGATCGAAAATGGTGCTACTTGCGACGGTGCCTTCAACACATGGCGCTGGTCGAAAGCTCTGCAGAAGCAGCTCGACAAGGGTGACGAAATTCCCGTTGACAAAGATGCCCCCGATGTTCGCGCCAAACGTCTTGACTATATCTTTGTCGGCGATGGTGGTTATGCCCCGGATTTCCCTCCACCACGCTGGTCCGTCGAGTCTGCACAGGTCAGCATGACCCAGCGCCATCCCACTCTTCGCTGCTCCTTGAGCGACCACTTCGCCGTCGAGGCTGTCATTACTCGCTGTGCTCCAGGAGCAGCTCCTTTGCCATCAACTCAAACCGAACCAGCCCCATCACCCACCGAACCACCTTTTGAAAAGACGACTTCTACCTCGCTCGCACCAAATGCCGCCCTGTCTCCACATACATATGACCTCATCATCCACATGATCCATACATACGTGCGCCGCCAACGATCACAGCGTCGCTGGCGAATCACCCACTTCATCGTATCTCTATTTGTCTCTATTGGGTGCATGATCGGCGTGTGGTGGGTCGGCAATCGCACCTATATCGGGTTCATCTTGATCCTGGTCAGTACCCTGGATTTTGGTGCTGGCATTCTGGATGGATTGATTGGTGGGCTGTTTGTTTCGAGTGAGCTCCGTGCCCTGAAGGAGTTTGAGTGGGAGGTACGGAATGCCAGAAGTCTGGTCCTTGCTGCAGAGAAGGGCCGCCCTGGAAGCTCCTAGTAGGAGATTGCGTGATCCCTTCATTCTGCTTTTGTGTTCAACTTGTTCTTCTTACGACTTCAAATATTGTACTATACAGTTTAGCTTAGGCCCGGCACTGTACCGGAGGGTCAAAATAATACATAATTTCTTGATCAGACATCCGTGGACCATTCATTGGTGTATTGCTCAAGGTAGATCCCGGTATTAAGCCGGAGGTTTGATTATCATTGCCTAGACATGGGCTCAACCCATTCTGTGTGGCTCTCAGGCTCATCTACTAAATTAGTCCCTAAATTGAGACTGTAAAACAGTGAGACAGAATATCTGGGCCAAGATGGTTCTATGACTCTGGGCCTCTATATGTGATTTTATCACGATGTCATTTTTTTTTCTTCAAAATTCCATATTACGCGCCCAGTTGACTCTCGCTGGGCCCGTTCTATGCTTCTATTTTGAATAAGATCCATGATTTTCGACGATGTTTCTTCCCTGCTTTCCCCTGGAGGCTCACCCACCATCTTGTGCATGAGGTCATACATCTGTCTATGATAAAGTCAGCCAGCTTAATACACTCAGCTTGATTTGATGTCTAGCAACTTGAGAGAGAAATACTTGGGGAAGCGAAGGGCCTCGTCGACCATGCGTCCGACAGAGAAAAAAAGCCAGGGGCTATCGCGGCCTTTTGTCACAGAACAAGCACTTGCGTTGACACAAGGGTACGATAGTTAGGCGTAAGTTCGAGGTAACATGAGGCGCTTATCCGACAAGGATGAATGCACATAGACACATACAAGGCAAAAATAATGCTGTGCCCTCGTTTTGTTGTATAGTAAATGATGAACGACTTGGTTTCTAGAGATGTTACATGATAACCTTAGTCATCTGCGTGGACCTCATTCCCCAGCCCACTTAACAAACATTCATAGAAATTCTATATGGGCTACCGCCAGCTGTTGTCCCACATAGGCGCTTTCAAAAGTTGGCGCGTTTCAGACATTCGCAAGGTTCATGCATAAATACCTCAGACACCAATCTAGCTACCCACCCAAATTTTCAAAAACAATTGCTTGGACAGCGTCAAATTCGTCAATGTACTTCCAATTGGGTCCCTGTCCGACCTATGATGGTATTCCTCAGTCCTATAGTGCCTGCACTTCTTTGCTAGCGTGGCTGAATGAATCCCATCTGTTGCTTTCAACCCCATGCAGCGAATGATGACAACCTATCAATCAGTAGGGAATAGACTCTCTTGCGACCGGCTTGCCTATACATAGCTACAGTAAATCTTGTTTGGCGGCACCAGATATACTAGGTAGCTACCTACTAGAGACTGGAAATGTATGAAAACAGCTGGTCCACCCCTCCCTAGACTGCGGATTTTGACATCTAATTATTAATATTAACACGGAATCTTCTTGTCTTATTATATACCGAGCTCTAGCAATGAAGGTTTTCCGTCTGAAGGCGAAGGGGGAGGGAGAAGGCTACGTTTTAGCAGGGCTGACCAAGTTAGCCTATTAGCTAACTATGTCCGGGTTAAAGAACTCTGGAAAGAAGGCAGTTGATGGCATCTTGAATCCCCAAAAAATCGATGTTGCTTTCCAGAAATTTACCCGACCTACCGTTGGAGCTGGCAAGACAACGTACCCGACCTCTCAACGGGACTTGAAAAATATTGGGTTTCATTTCGAGCTTGGTGACCACACCCGCCAAATGCCCGACACCAGACCCAATGCAAAACCAGGCGCTACCCGAACGACCAACGTTATCCACTGGCAGGCGGCTGCGCAAGCCGAGTCAAAGTCAATCAAGGATTGGATTCGAAAGAACGGGTCCCATGCAGTGATTCAAACACTCGAGGTCCCAGAAGATGCGACCAAGGAGGAATTTGAGGAGATTATGAGGACAGCAGCAAACAAGCTCTAGTTTGCTAGGTCTTGAACTCTCTTCGGCAGAGCCCGCGTGATACTTGGGTCTTTGTGGAAGATAAGGTTCCTGTATGTTGACAGTCGAACAGTCCCAGGCTGAATCACGATATTCTAGCCGTGCCATAGTTATGTTGGGAAGGATATTATGTCATATACTCAGTCTTTGTTGATGGATTGATTGATTGCCTCGTTGGTTTGTTTTGACCGCGATTCCGTTCTCTCCTTATTCTCTTTTTATCTTGTATCGCCTGGGATTATTGTATCGTCTCTATGTGGTTCCTCGTCGAAACTAGCGCCTTTGTATATCGCTGCAATGTAGCAAATATATCTGATGTACCAGGCAAAAGCCTCTGGAGGCCAACAAAAGATGGAGTAAACACGTGCCACGTGCCACAAGTACATATATATGTAAGTAATCATAGGCCGTCTAATAATAGATCACCCGCAAGCAGAAACTGCAGGCGGTCAGAAGCTTGGCGAGTACATAGCTGGCACCGACACCTGGAAGTGGGTCGTTCGACAATTGAATTTTATACGCTAAACCTATTTCAGAACGCAATTGTCGAACTCAGTGTCCGAAAGGGGATTAGCGTGCGGTATTTACAGCCGAGTACACACACAGATAATTTTTCAATTTCCTTCTCTTTTCCTACCCCACAGTCAAATCCCGATGGATACTTTAACTGAAATGCAATACGATTTCGATCATATCGATAAAGTTAACGATCGATATATCCGTGAGAGGAGGGAGGAAGATGAAGAAAAAGGGGAATATCGAAACGGGATATCTCGGGGATACCTGCTAGATATCCCGGAGATGTCCAGAGATATCCCATAAAACCCTAGCGGATATCTATTAGGCAATTAACTTATCATCCAGCTCATCTAATATACTCCTGGTCCACCATTTCTTACTAAAACTAAGCGGAACCCTCTTAGTGCAACTGAGATTGAATACGTGGATGAATTACCAGAGTATCTAGCCATAAGCGAAACCGGCTATGCCTATATCGTCCGCGTAGGTAGCCAGGAGAGGCAGGAAATCGAGGCAACTATTAAAAGCACAGTAAGTAAGATATCCCGCAGATATCCGCGAGAGATCTGCCAGGTATCTGCTAGATATCTAGTCTTCCTAATTATCTCACTGTGGTCTTCATCTGAATTACCAGATATCTGACAGATATTTGATGAAATTCGATGAAATAGGGCCGCAGGGGGTGGGACCGACTGTGGTTCAACGTGAGGAAGGTGGTAAGTTACAGATGGGGCTGTATGCCAAGGTAAAAAAAGTGGAGCCGCCACACTTGGGCACTAAACCTGATTAGGAAATTAAATTACCAATTGTCGGAGGACCCACCTCCAAGCGTCGAACCGAACTGCGTCCTGAAGCTTGGCGGACGGGGTGTCGGGGTCAAGCCGAGAACGGTACCACCCGGACTTGTCAACTCTTAAGTGGACCCACTCCAGTCTCCATCTTTGTGTTCGATGGTTTCCTGCCCTGCTTGTATTTGAGCAATGGTGGTGTTTTATCAAAGACCCGCCATCGCTAAGAGCTTATCCCCCATTGCCTGGTCCTGCAAACGGCGAGTCCGTTTCGGGCAGCAGCAGCCTGGTATGTCTATTTCATCCCGCCAGCTTTCATCCCCACCAGTCCACCATCACCGCGCGAGGAATTCTTTCGAAATACTTCGAGACGATGGATGTAAGTTTGGTCTGTTGATCTTCAGGTCTGATTTACTGAACGCTCGTAGATTCAACGAGACCGATCGTTTACGCGAACGATATGTCAAATTCCGACCAACGGAGCTCCAACGAATCGCTAGCGAGGTGATACAACAAGACAACTGCCCTGACATCTCCAAGCTTGCAGAAGGAGGCTTCAACAAAGTGTTTCTTTTGTGAGCCAAGGATGGCCGTGAACTGATCGCGCGAATTCCCACTCCCATTGCTGGGCCCACTCATTACACAACCGCAAGTGAGGTGGCTACTATGGACTTTTTACGAACTGTCCTCAAACTACCGGTGCCCGAGGTCTTCGCATACTCAACATCATCCGATAATCCCGTCGGAGTAGAGTATATTCTGATGGAGCGGGTGGAGGGAGAGAGTCTTTCCTCGCGGTGGTTATCCCTCACGACCGACGAGGTGAAAGACATCATGACACAATTTGCGGATATCGAGAGGAGGATTTTTGACTTCCCTTTTCCTGCGAATGGAAGCTTATACCACAAGAAGGACCTTCATGGGGAAACTCAGATACCACTTGAGGACGGTTTCTGTATCGGCCCTGTGGCTGCTCGACAGTTTTGGCACGACGAACGAAACACAACACAAATTGACCGCGGGCCCTGTACGTTCTTGTCTTCTCTCCCCATTGCCCTTCTTTTTTCCTCTTTGCCAGAGAAATGATAACCGTTATTGGCACTGATCAATGGCATTCCACAGGGCTTTCAACTGTGGAGTGCGTAACGTCCGGGGCTCGCCGAGAGATAGCTGTCATTCAGCAACACGCCAAACCTCAGCCTCGCCAGACCTTTCTTCTACCAACTGACTATGACATTCAACCATCTGAGCATATGACATTACTCTCTCAATTCTTGCAATTAGCACCTCATTTGATCCGACCAGGTCCCTACAGCGCTTCGACGCTCCGACATCCCGATTTAAGTCTAAGTAACATCTTTTTGGCACCTGGATCGACCAAAATCATCAGCATCATTGATTGGCAAGATACCGTGATATTCCCTCGATTTATGCAAGCCAGTTATTCGGCATTTTGTGAGCACGATTCCTCGAAGCCCCAAAGTCTACAAATTCCATCTCTCCCCGACGATTTCGATGAGATGGATATCGATCAACAGAGACAATTCAGAGCCATCTTTCGCCTAGAAGAGGCGAATCTCTATTACACAGCCGCGACGGGCGTACAAAATGACAAACACATGGATATATTGAGATCGCCTTATCTCGGAATGCGGCAGTATCTCATTCGCCAGACAGGGTATCCCTGGGACGGAGACGTGATCAATCTTCGCGCTGCATTAGTAGGCATCACGACCCCAGCGGTGTGGAGCAAGATCTCCTCGGCGGCATGTCCTGTTGTGTTTAGTGATGAAGAAAGAGAGACTGCTATAGCGGAGTCGCAGGAATGGAACGAGTCTGAGCAGATGCTGTCTCGAGTTAGAGAGCACCTCGATATCGACCTGGAAGGCGGAACCGAGCCAGATAATTTTGAGAGGGCAGCCGAGGGAAATCAACAATTCCGGATGGAAATGTTTCGACAAGCGGAGCCGGACCAGCGGGAGATCTGTTGGCGTAATTGGCCGTATAGGGATAAAGATGATGACAGTATGCCTCCAATTGGGGAGATCTAGCCCTTGACGCCACTTAATTATGTTATATGATCCCAAGACACGGGTCAAAATTACGTATTGACCAATCTACAAGGTCGCATCTCAAAAGCCAGAGTTCATCAAATTGTAATTGCACAGAATGAGTGGAGTGCATTGATATCGATAGCAAAATAGCTAGCTAGACCGTATCCATATCCCCAGCCATCAAATTGATCATCATCATCATCATCAAAAGTTCCCAAGTGAAACCGAATTTACTCGGCACACTCACGCTGGCGCTCATTGAAGACAGCCAACGCCTCCTCAGCAGCCTTAACACCACTCATAACCATAGCGCCGAAAGTAGGGCCCATACGGTTGAAGCCATCAATCTCAGACAGCTCCATACCACCAATGATAAGACCCTTGGTGACCTCACGGGTGTTCTTGACGATAGCGTCCTCGGCGGCGTTCATGTCCAGACCACGCATACCACCGAGCTTCTCGATGGTGTTCATGGAGACGAGTCGCTTGGCGCAGAAGGCGCCGAAGGGGCCGTCGTGGCCGGTGGTACTGATGATGATGGGGGCGTTGATGGTGTTGGGGTCCATGCAGGAGTGGTCGTCGTGGTGCAGGGTTACCAGAGTCCAGTTGACGACGACACCGGCAATGCGGACAGAGTCGCCGTCGGGACGGGTGATCAAGTCCTCAACACAGGTGGCGTTGAAGAGCTTGACGTTGGGGAAAGCCAGCACACGCGACAGCAGGGTCGAGGTGAACAGGGCGGCGTGCTTGACAACCACGAAGTTGGGGTTGTTGGGCTCCTCCTCGAAAGGCACGCCCAGCTCGTTCAGGAAGGCATCTGCGGGACGACGCAGGACCATGGCGGAGAAGAGCTGGCCACCGAGCCAGGCACCACCACCTATGGGTTTCAGTTAGTATACCTCCGATTTCTGTCTGGATGGTAAGTGTCCATTGACTAACCAGGAGACACGGAGGCCTCAAGAATAGCAATCTTCAGGTCCGGACGGGCCTTGGCCAGCACGTAGGCAGTGCTGAGACCACAGGAACCAGCACCGACGATGACAACATCGCTCTCGGCGTAGTTGTCCAGATCCTGGTAGTAGCGCCGGGTCATGGCGCGCGAGACCTGGCTCTCGCGGATAGGGGCGAACTTGAACTCATCCCACTTGCCGCCGAACTGCTCCAGAAGCTTGCTCTGGCCCTGACCGGTCAAGGTAGTGGAGACCGTCTCGGGGACAATCACCTTACCCTTGATGCCGGTGGGGGCAACAGTAGGCTCATAGATGGCAGCGGGGGGAGACATAGTGAGTTAGGGATCAAGTCGGGGAAGTGACTTGAGTGCCTTTGTTAGTTTGCTACTTCTATTTTGGGGGGAAGAAGAGGGGGAAGGCATGATCCTTTCGCTGGTATTATCCAGATATCAAGTTATGACCGTATAATCTCAGAACGAACCCACGTCGATAGCAATCTCGGCTTCAGCTATGAAGGTAGTTGGCTACCAGCACTGGAGAGAATAAATGCCACCAACGTGAAAAACGAACACCGGTCCACGCCCAGAAGTTACGTGAGATACCTTGATCCCTGAGAGATAACGTGCCCAGCCAAAGCGTATCCATGGCTTCCCAATCGGATGGGAGGGGCTGTATGTACTTGACCGATTGGGATCTGGACAAGGTTAGCTCTGAATATTGTGAGACAAGGGCTCATAGTTACAGTAGTAGCTGAAAGCTGATTCTCAAAGATGTGAAACTTGAAAGAATTGTTGAAGAAAAGAAGAAAGAGGGAGGAAGGAAGGTGAGGGGCAGGACAACCTTATATGCGACCGAACCCCACCTTCTCACATAGTTACTTACCTATTACCTTTCCAGTCGGTGTCATCACCCTCCGACTCTCTCCGACCGGTGAACTCACAGGGGATCGATTGTTGATCCGTTGATCGCATAATGACGTTCATGATTCGCTTGTCTCCATGTTTCGTCTTCTCCTACCCATGGTTGTTTGGCGCGTTACCCATGGGAAACCAGACAGAAGCTCTACGCTTAAACCATAAAGGGTATTAAGATGCTTTTACTGCTATCTAATAAAAAGCCAATTCAAATTCTTGTCATGCTCTTGTTTACCATGAAAAGGTAATGCTAATTCTCTCCTTGGCTCCTTCGCTAAGACCGAGAATAAGCGTCCATCTGCACACATCGGATTACTGTGCTCCATGAAGTCTGGAGAATCCACCCCGACTTCGGCCATCCACATCATGTAGCATTCTCTTGTACACACATCTCAAGTAACCAGTAATAATTGTTTGAGGATGAGTCTACACCGGAGCAAGCTGTAAGCGAGTTGATCAAGCTGGGCCTCGTGCTTGTTTCTACCGTATACAGATGCTTCTCGGATACCCCGGAGGGGCTGCGGGTCTATGGAGGCGCATTTAGACTTCTTTCGACCTTTTGTCGAATTTCTTCTAATTAATTCTCGTTCACGGGTAGCACACGGTCTTTTCTTTTTTCGAAGTCTCCCATTGACTATTTCCTCTTAAGGATTGAGCCTCGCCCGGACTACTAGGTCTGAAGAACTCAGGCTAGAGATTAATGAGCGTGCAGTGCGGTTCGATTGCATTTATAAGTCCGGCCCAAAGGAGGACCCATACTGTGATCTGTGGATATACCTGGGATGGCATTGCGCATAGCCCAGGCGAAAATTTCCCAGATGTGAGTCATTCTTACCGTCAAGCCGGAATACCTTATGCTTTAACGGTCGTCTTTCCCCATAGGAAGCCTACTCCACGACAAACGTAGTCAACAGTATTGTAAAGCAGATTAGAAGCATAAGTAAAAGACCTAGTCTCGAGTGTAAAGACTCAGAGTTTTGAACTACCACTGTAGAAGCTAAATTAACAATAGACTCGTCATCAAGCGTAGCAGCTCCCCGGGACAGAAGTGTACAAAACATTCCTGAATTTCAATCAAATATATTGCAGACAATCGCCTAGATTACACTCGAACAGCACCAACTAACTCTCCATCAGAGGCCGGGAAAATGCGACCCAGCTCCGTCGTGATTTGAACAATCTCATTCGACAATTGGCGACTTACGATGACTGTTGTCCGTCAGTAAACCTGGTTTCAGGAATGCCTATCTTGGGAAACTTACTATAAGCGTAGAGTAACACATAATCCTCGTCATTCGTCACTTGAGACACCCTCTTGTCTTGACGGTATCGAGAGATCTGTGCCAGAAGTTCGTCTCGGGAGCGCTCTATGTTTGTAGGGATATCGCTAAGTGTATGCTCGGGATCCATGGCTGTAGCTATGCCTGCAGCAGTAGTCGTGTGTTAGCAAGGAGAACTTGTCGAGTGCTTTTGGGCTGGCGGGGGATATATATTAGGATCATTCACACATACTGGTCAGCAAATTCCCAATGCACTCAGACATCCTCTGCCTAGCAGCGGATGTATGTCTCAAAAGAGAGGTCTGGCCTTCAGAAGGTGCAGCGAGATTGGCGAGGACTAGGTCCAAAGAATGAAAGTTGTCTACAATATCTCTCGTCCAGCGAATGACGTTGCTGTAAGCAGCATCCGGAAATCGATCTCTCAATTCAAACTCAGAACGTGCCGACGTTTGCATAGGTTCAAGTTGGGAGAGGAGGTGCTCGATTTCAGCCTTATCGCGGGTGTTCATATACAGAACAGGGGTACCTGCGTCTCCTCGGGATATCGTATTCAACGGGTCGGATTCCCAAATGAGAGCCAGTTGAAGCCACAGCGACTGCAGGGTTTCATCGAGTTTTGTTCGTGCGCGAATCGGCCATATGCCTCGCGTGATGATGATGCCCCAAACATTGCCTGCTATGACGGAGATGACTCGACGGAGAACAATTGAGGTGATATCAAGGTGTTCAACCTCATCGTTTGAATCATTGCTATCCACTTGCGAGTGAGAGAAAGCGTAGAGTACCGACAGATTGTAGGTTAGTAAAATGAATCTCCCCATGGGGCCTTGGCCTTTAACGAGAATCACATAGAAAGGCCCGATGGCCATGATAAAGCCCGTCAGTGCGAGCTTGAAGGCATCTCCTCCTGCAAGGTACCAAGCACCGATTGAGCAAAGACCTCCAAGACATGTACCGAGGAAACGGGCAAATCCCGTGGTATTTGATGCACCGATGGTCATGGAGCATACCAACATGTACGAAACAAGACCCCATTCTCCTCTCCAAGACAGATAAATTGGCCTTGTCACGGATATGAAGGAAGGCAAGGCATAGAGCGCTGCTCCGATTCCTACTTTGAGAGCGAACTTGATCTCATCTTTTCGCAGGAAATCGAACAGTCTAACAACGTTGTCACTGGCTCTTCGGTGCCGTGTCGATCCTCGATGTATGTCTTCGGGATGGTCACCTGTATTTGACATTCGTAGTGAGCTTCGCGTACTGACTGTGGTGCGGGCATTTCTTGACAATGATGCTGACGACACACATATCAGTGAGATGACTCTTGGAAACCAATGAAATTAGATTGCTTACCTTCAGTTGGTTCATCGATGACTGGTCCTCGATGGGCCGGCCACCACGAAGGACGCAGCCACTCCCATGACCTTCCATCGGGTCTCTCATCAACCTCAGCCTGCAGCTCCTCTAAGCTCAACAGGAGCTCTCTCAACTGCTCGCTAAGCTCAAGCAGTGATACAGAGAAATACTCGCAATTAGCGAAGATCTCCTCAAGACTAGCTTTATCCACCTGAACAGGGGATATCATCTCCCAATCACGCCGTAGCGAGGAAAAGGCAGCGTGTCGAGCTTCGCGGTAAAGGTCGACTGCTTCGTTGATGCGCGTAATCACGGCGTGGTCAATCGAAAGTTGATGATCGGGCGCAGGGCCAAAGGAAACTTCTACAAAGGTCTCCTTCAGGCTATGAGCAAGTGATAGCTACAAAGCATTAGTTAGCGCAAGATCAGGTTTTCACCGATGCAATTTGAATATACGTACGATAGAGACTTCAAGGCCAGATGTTAGTTTCTCGAAGATTTCAGCAGGGGTATGAGTTGAAGAGGACTGCTGTCCAGCATCGGGCATCAAGCTTGAGGATTCACGATCCAATCCGTGTGTGTCTGCCCGCGAGACATCGTGTGACTCGCTAGCTACCCCCGAATTTTCGGAGAAGGCCAGTTCATGTCCCGTGGATGAGAGTCTTGGTGTTCTTGTGTATTTGGTCGGTGCAAGTAATTTAGCCTGCAAAGCCACTGCACTACCTAGACCTCCTAAGCCATGTGTGATATCTTGCATTAAACACACGAGCTGTTTTTCAAGCGCATGCTCTCGCTTCGTTCCAGCCACGTGGTGCTCGAGTCTAGTCTCGCCAAGTAGCTTCTTCAACTGACCGAAGACTTTGTCGTGATGTGCAGATAGCTTGGCAAACTCGGCTGTTTGAAGCTCATGGTCTGTACCACGGAGAAAGCTCTCGGTGGTGCTCATTAACATCGCCGTCACTGTACCGGTCAAAGTAGAGAGATCACCACGGAACTTCTTCCGGGCAGAAACCGGTAGGATCAACAAGGACACGGCCGTTGAAACACCAATACCCAAAAGAAGCATCCTGAGTATCTGGGAGATCTTAGTGAAGGATAGGTCCCCTGTCTGTACAGCTCCTTCTTTCGTGATGACCAGAATGGAGGCCAACGAAGCCAACGAGCACGCGACATTGACGAGCGGGTCCTGCATTCTCTGTTTAATCCATCCAATAAATCCAAACCCACCCGCGACGAAGACAACTAGCACCACAGCATGACCTAACTCGATCAAGTCATGCTTTCTTTGAATAGTGATAGTCACCCACATACTCGATAGGGAGAGGAACGTCGCAAAAAGAAAAGCGAGGAAGGCGCATATCAGCGCTTTGTACATACCACCCTGCGATCGGGCTGGGTGAAAGTAAATAGTGATGGTAGCGACGAGATGTTTCCCGTATTGCTTGCCCAAAAGGCCTCCAATAAATGGTATGAAAACTGCCAGAGATGCAAGTAGATACGCAAGGCTGCACTTGAAGATGCCAACCGCGTGCTCCGAAGCGATCAACGCTTTCGCCTGGCGCCATGTGCGTGATATTTGTCGGAAAAGTCTCGTCGTGAACCGTTCTTGCTGAACATCTTCGTTGCTTAGGAGGAAGGGCTCAAGTTCCTCATGCTGGTCGTGGGCGTCGAGGCGCATATCGAGGTCGTCCGGGTGAGGCGGATTCGATATCGGCGTAGATTGCCGCGACTACCGAGATCAAGACAGACCGTTAGTAAATTTCGGTAGAATAACATGTGAGAGTTGCTTACACCAAAGGGAGAGAGACCCCTGGACGCCATAACACGGTAAAATTACCACCATCCAGCTTCGATAGAGTCTTATTGAAATCGAAATCAGGCTGCGATGTTCCTGGACAAGAGATCCGCTTTCATCTCCACCTCCGCGGGATTTCTCCCCTCTTTTTGCCACCGCCTTTGGTTGGCGGCGTGGCTGTTTCGCACTAGGCCGGATACAGTTAACTTGTCAATCATACTATGCCTAATCAAGTGCCTAGCATTCTGTTGGCTTCGGAGGAGCAAGAGCCAAGATGGAAGCTTGGCTATAAGAGAAGTGCATTTTAATAACAGTTTCAGAAAGGAGGATCTCAGTTTCGGAACTCTTGAGAGACGACTACAGTACCCAACACTTCAGGCGCATACTGCGGCTAAAAAAAGACGGCACAATACTCTCGGACCATTATTGTGTCCTTTCTCTCCGTCCTGTGGATCCAATAATCAAATAATTATATTGTTGTCATACAAAACTGATGCCATACCTCGTTCACAAGCTCCTACATACATCAAATCATGAAGGTCCTGACATCATACCAAATCATCACAGTGGGGAGCTGAACTGAGCTGCGTGGAGCCCCGCCCATCCACGCAAGGATAAAAACAAGTCGACCACTGCAAAGCAGCGAATCATATCCACCCCTTCAACAATTATTTTAGAGCACATATCTAAAGCTTGCGCCATAGTTGTCCTCTGCCGCAGCCTCGCCCTCTTTTCTGGGATCGGCGTCGATCTTCGGTCCGTACTTCTTATCGAGCTGCCGGTTTTCCCACACCAGCAAGAACCGAAGACACAACGCAAGCAGCGTGGTGAAGAACATGAACGCCGCACAAACTGACATGCCCTTGATAAAGCGTGGGGCTTGCTTATCGGGGAACACGTTTGTTCCCAAAAAGGGACCACACTGACCGATGATATTCAGCAGGATGATACCTCCACCACGGCGGGTATCGGAGCCTTGGTTATCTGGTGTGCAGATCGGGGTTAGCAAGTCCGCTACATGGTTGGACGAGTATTTATCGCAGGGGAAAGGGCCCAAAAGCAAAAAACAAAAAAAAGTAAGGGAGTAAACTCACTTAGAACCCATGGCAGGATATTGGCGATCGACGGAAAGACTCCACAAGCGGCGAGAAACACGCCGAAGTATCGTACGCCGACCGACTCGCAGGTGGCACACAGAACATACCCCACACCGCCGATCGCCGATAGTCCTGCGATCATCAACCCACGCTGCTGGAGCCGATCCGCCACCCAGGTGGTCGCAATGGTGCAGAGGAATGATGCAAAGAAGGGAGGTGCGGTGAGGCCCTGCGCGTTGATGGCCGTGAAGCCCATCTCCTTGAGGATAGTCGGCAAAAAGACCGGAAGAGAGGAGAAGCTAACATTGCAGCTGAAGTACATCAACTGTGAATCGAAAATTTTGGGCATTAGTTCCTTAGCTTCAGGCTCTCTTTCGAGGGAATGCTTACCGCGGTGAACCAAGCTTTGGCGTCCAAGAGTGTCTCGAACAACTCCTTCCATTGAACTTTGCCCTCCCGCTCTGCTTCACCAGACTGTTGCAAAGCACGAACCCGGGCAACCTCCTTCTCCTCTTCGGTGAGGAACTTCGCCGAAGATGCGTTGTCTGGGACAAAGAACCACGCTAAGATCGCGGCAGCGCAGACAGGCAGACCCTCGACAAGGAACAGGAGTCGCCAACTTGCCAGTTCCGAATGGCCTGAGGTAATACCGTAGGCCAGAGCTCCAGCAAATGTATTAGCCAGCGGAGCAGCCGACAAGAACAGACCGCAACGGAGACCTAGCTCGTGGCGGCGATAGAAAAAGGATAGCAAATAGGGTACACCGGGCCCAAACCCAGCTTCAAAGACACCCATCAGGAACCGCAGGGCCATCATGCCCTGCCAGTTCGTAACAGCCGCTTGACACGTTGCAACCAGGCCCCTACCATGCAGAGTCAGTACGATCTGAACATGTATCTCTTTCCGCTTCCGGAGGGATCATCTCCACGTGGAGGATGTGCATACCAGGAGAAGACAACAAAGGCGGCCCATTGGTGCGGCTTGACGATCTTCCACATCAACGCCTGGAACTCGAATACCGTATACGAGATGTAGAAAATCGTCAGTAGCCATGAGTACCGGTTGCCTGTCAGATTCAGGTCTTCCGTCATGCCGGCAATTTTTGCATTGCTATGTAACCATGAGTTAGTATCTCAGCTCACTTCATTTTCCAGCGGTGGTCTGCACAAACCCAATGTTACTTCGGTCGAGGAACGCAAGTAGATCTAGTCATACAAAGCTCGTTAGCACGCAATCCTCTTGTTTCGTTGTCCAATACAATCACAAAAAAAGCAATTATGCCCATACAGAAGAATCCCATCAAGGTAGGCACTCGCCAATCCAACTTCCTCAGCACACGCCGCTCCAATTCCGGATCAAGAACTGTCGCGGCCACGGCAGGAGATTGTATATTGCCGGCCTCTTGATGAGCAGGCACAGTCTTCTCAACATCTCGATCCGATGGTGCTCGTTGAATCTCATCCTCTGGCGGATCCTTCTTGCCAAAGTAACCCATGGCGACAAATATAGGAACCAGGCGAACGGGGGAAGAAAGAAAAAAACCGCAAGACTCGGACCTTGACCGGGCCATTTGGGGGGGGGGAACCAGGACTTATAGTCTGTGGGGAAAACAAGATCATCCGTGAGGGTGCGGTCGCAATGGTACAGCCGAGTCCCGACAGGGACTCGTCACCTACTACTCGGCTGATATGGGTGACTCTACTCCGTAGGGGCGCAACCATTGGCGCCACTAGCAATTTAGCACCCGTCGAGCAGGGCAATCCCCACATTTTACAGTCCAAAAGCCGGAGCGGCGTCCAGCCTCCGCGGCGCCTTTCCAGTGGGGGATCCAATCGAGTGGGTTTGTGTCGAAAAAGCTTGAGTGGAGCTTCCCCCCAAAAAGCTTACCCGCATTCATCGTCGACCCGGCGTGTGCACGCGGGCTACTCCGACCGTGATCGGCACTTTGGTGATAATAAAAGACCCGAGTCTAGTTGAGCGGAACTTTGCCGAGGGAGGAGACATTTGGGTATGGGGTTGGCCTCTGTGGTGTCGCCCCGCAAACGAGACCTTAAGCGAGCGTCGTTGACTCGGTGGTGACTTTCAGCGGGGAACGGGGTTTGGAGTAGTACACGGCCATTACCAACCTTGTGCGCCATTGATTAGGCCGAGATTGACGAATGAGAGGAAATGGGGGCAAAGGTAAAAGTACATATATTTTCACCCGACATATATAGACGAATTTTTAAGCAAATAATGAAATGCTTCACGACCGTGTTCCATCTCACAGGCCTCTCAGTCGAGTGTCCAGCCATTTGTTGCATATTCGTACAGACCTCGAACCATAGTGAATATCTATCTGAACGAGGGCTACACCGAGCTATGAGCTGATATGTCTTCTCGTCGTAGATATTACATCATCTATGGATATACACCATGGAGCTAAACGGGCAACGAATCATTCGTGTCGACGGTTACGCGGCTGTACGAGCTTCTATGACCGGTTAGATGCGAAAAGTCTCCTTTTAGGGAAAGTGATCAAGATATTTGCTATCTCGGTCAACCCACTAGCTGCATGAAATACCGATACACTCTCTTTCATTTCACCCACCTATTTTGGATGATTCGATAATCAGCCTCCCAAATATACTTTGAAGACGAAACATTCTATGATCGGGGTTGACACTATAGGCAATTTATTCAAGCTCATAGCCTTAAAGGCCCTAGATGCAACGATTTTGTATTCTCTTTTTTTGAAATCTGTGGTCAGCTTAAGGCGCTCGGCCCAGTTCGTGGATCTATATTGATTGCCATGGGGTTAGACCGCAACCACACCAACTATGCCTACCTAGGTAGCCCACCACCGGTAACTGTAAATATTCTATCAAAGAAAATAATTTATCATTTCTTTTTCATCTACAGAACTGCCATTGTTCAGTGCGAGCTAAGGTGACCTAGTGATGACTGTAGCAAGCCGTGACGCAGGGATGCTAAGCCTCCTCTTTGATATTGGTGCCTTAGGTGTCGTGCGTTGTTGGCATGTTTCGTCTCCCGCACCGCATCAAAAATCCTCCGCGTCGCGTTGCCAGGAGCTCCAATCGCCCTCATCAAATCCACGCGACCAACTTTACCCCCATCGGTGACATTCTGATCGACCCTTGTCACCTTCTCAAATCATTTCGCGATTCAATTAATTCAATTGGGTACCCGCAAACGGGTGTGGCCAAGATGGATGACCCAGCATCTCGTATCCCGCAGCAGCTGGTAGGCGACCCCCAACCCAGTCATACACGTTTGACACGGTTCTCAAGTCAAACGAAGTGACTTCAATGTCAGAGCTGACCATTTGGCCTCAATTCAGATTCCGCACATGCATCTTGTGTCGCGGAACCGCTACCCCAACATGCACATGATGCCGACCGAGACAGCCGTGGAATACCTTCTTAGCGCGCCCCGGGTCTGCCAGACGCAGCCTATGCATTGGACCTTCTTGGATGGCCCACAAGATGGTACCGTGATGCTGACATGGCAACCACTTGCACACATTGGCAACAACTTCGCGAGCGACGGTTACGTCTGGGCCGATGCGGAGCAGGCTTTCACCTTTGAAGCCCGAGGATATGTATGACATCCCCTCGGAAAGCGCCAACAGCGTGGACAGAGCACACGAAACTAATTCTTATTTCAACAGACCGTGGAGATGTTCCTTCACCGCAGCGGTTATCACCCTCCAAACGAAAACATGGCCAGCCACTGTCGCAAGCGCTATCGCATTGTCTCCTCAAAAATCCCGAATGCCCCCCAGCCCGATCCTTCACTGTGGATCGTCCACTATTCTCGCGCGCCTCAGCAAGATCATATTCCCGCCACCCGCATCCCCGTTACGCAGCAAGTACAGCATATGATGGGCCAGCGACGCTTCGTGCAAAGCCAGGGCCAACTCGCTCGCAAAGAATTCCTCCTCCATGACCGCAACAATTGGCCCACCATTACCTTCCCGCCTCAGATGCCTTCTCAGGGCTTCGCCCAACCACAACCCGCCGCCTACGCGAATGTGCAACCTGGACGGCCCGGTTTCTACCCACCCCAAGCACACCCCGGTGCAGTGGCGCCCGCGCTCGCCCAGGGCAAGGCGCAGCGTGCACACCGTGCTCCATCAGCAGCGATTGCAGCGGCAGCTGCTGATTTCGCTCTCGAGGATGAGGATGTATCAAGTGGTGACGTGATGGATCTCTTGACTCCTCGTGAGGTGAGCAAGATGCGATATGTCCAGCACCATGAATGGATGGAAGAGATCTTCGCATCTCATTACGCCATTTCACAGATTGCGCCAGTCTCCCTTGGTCTCGGCCGCAAGGGTGAGCTGGAGTCGTTGACGGCGGGATTCTTTGATGCCCCAGCGGGCGCAGAAAGTCAAGACAACCAGGCCCCAAATGCTACTAAGCTCGAGCCCGCCAAGGCAGAGGAGTTTGCCGACCGTGTCGCGAAGAAGGTTGCCGACATGACCGCTGAGATTGAGAAGCTCAAGAAGCAACACGCCCGCCGGATGGAACGATTCAACCGCAGCTCACTCTTCAAGGATGCCGAGTTGCGCCTTCGTGATGCTGCCGCCGATCCTGCAGCGACCGGAACCGAGGTTTGGCGATTGGAGGGCAGGATCATCGTCCCCAACGAGGAGGGTGAGACCCCACAGCTGGACTACTTGGAAGAGAAGGCTAAGTACAAGGTGAACGATGTGGTTCGTGATGTTGAGACCGCCTGGAAGAAACAAATCGTTCCGGAGCCTAAGGTTTCGTGCGTCGAGAAGGGCGGTTTGTTGGAAAAGATTGAACCCGAGCAGAAAGAAGAACCCGAGTCATTCACCAATGATATGGTGATTGACCAGGCCGATTCCCACCTTCTGAACCAGTTCGGTGGCCCTGGCGGTAATGGCGCAGCCCCTACACAACCCGGCGCTGATATTTCCGGGGATGTAGACATGGACATGGGCAATCCGCTTGGAGGCGGTACCGCCGGCGAAACTGGCGACTGGGTGATGGTCAATAATGAAAACAAAGACGGCAACGCAGCATCCGGGGCCGGCGAGGGCAATCTTGAGAGCGCCAACTTTGACGATTTCACCAATATCGACAGTGCCGGTGACGCTCTAGCGGCATACACGGAGCAGAACGATGGACTCGATTTGCCCGACCTGGATAACTCCGCGTTCGGCGATGCCTTCCATGCCTCGGACAACGAGCACTCACACAACCCAGACGCGGACGATATGTCCTAGACTCGAAACGAGGGCTTGAGATATAATGTACGGAGGTGTTTGCTACGGTTCTATTTTATGTTCTATTTTTGTTTCTCTATTTTTTTTCTCTTGCTTAGCACGCTGCGGACTATGGTCTGCCTCTGGGTGTTCGTCGGTGTGTTCGGGTGGACTTGGTTTTGAATTGATGGACGATTGCTTTTGCATCCGGATTTCTTCTTTGTGGTGTACAACAGACAGACAGAGAAATTTATGGCCTGGCTGATTAGCTTCGGACTGGGGTATTCTTACAACTAGCTTAGCGTCTTTGGATCTCTGTAGAGCAGTTTCCAGCAAAGTATAATACCTTGACTGGCTGTTAATGTAGTAAATTGTTCGTATAGGCTGGTGGTCGGTTGCGAAGATCGAGAACAGGCGCATTACTCGACTGTCATATAAAGCCAACCCTAAGTGAGTTAACTTCCTATTGAGGAAGGGGGCGTGAAGAACGTGTTATCTAAATAAAAGCGTCCGAACCAACTCATCGCAACTTGGATGATTACACATACAAGAAAGAAAGTATCCTAAGCTTTCGGTCCGCTCGAATCTTCGGATTACCTCACTCATCTGATAAACGCCCGGTCTGTCAAACTGTGGAGAACCGATGATCCGGCCAAAGATCCAGCGATCCATCCATGAACAACAAGCTTCACCCGAGCTCCACGACTCCTCATGAACACCTGTTCAGCCAGTTAGATGCCTTGAATTCATGTAGTTCACGCACTCGACTGCAATCGGAATGGTACATGAGCTCAGCATCCGCCCCTCCCCGTCATGACGTCACCCAGCCACCGGGACTGTACTTCCCGCAGGAGAGCAACGACGAGATTTAGGGTTGGGCGCATCGTCATCTATGGGAAGGCGCCATCCCGCTTGCTTGGCTACCCCCGGTTGCATTATAACCCGTTTTCCTCGTCTCGGTGGACTTTCTGGCCGATACATCTTGCACAGGTTGCATATTCCACACACACCGCAGAGCATATCAGACCATTCCGTACCATCACTATAATAATATACAAGCTACGATGTGCGCAAACTGATCGAGTCATCCACTCTCCATTTTCCCGGCCCGCTGACGTTCATCTATAGGAACCGCAACATGTCTATCCGCTCTCGCAAAGGGCCTAGCGGCGGCCGCCACCGCTTCACCATATCCACCTTCCGAGGCATGCAGCAGCCCGAGCTAAGCCGCAAACTGAGCCGACTCATCAAGAGCGAGAACTCGGCCATCGGCGCACACGAGACTGCCGGTCGAGAGCGCGCTGCCATTGCCGCCGCCCTCTCGGATTGGGGCGAGTCGACCGAGGACGATGCCGTTTCCGACATCTCCGATAAGCTGGGCGTGATGCTGTCCGAGATTGGAGAGCAGGAAGACATCTTTGCGCAGAACTTGGAGGACTACCGTGGTGTCCTGAAGCATATTCGGAACATGGAAGCCTCTGTGCAGCCGTCGCGTGATCAGCGCCAGAAGGTGACTGATGAGATTGCGAAGCTCAAATACAAGGATCCCACGAGCACTCGCCTGACCACATTGGAGCATGAGCTTGTTCGTGCCGAGGCGCAGAATTTGGTTGCTGAGGCGCAGCTGTCCAACACTGTAAGTTGAGAGTAGTTGAAGTTGACATGCGATTTCCGCTAATGTGGATTTTGTGTTAGACCCGGACAAAGCTCAAGGAGGCCTTTGACATCCACACTGCCGCGATCATCGAGCGCGCGGAGAAGCAGATTATTCTTGCTCGCCATGCCCGTCGCCTGCTCAACTACATTGACGATAGCCCCGTGGTGCCCGGTGATACGCGCCAGGCATATGACCATGAGTTCGACGCGCGTCAGGTTCTGGAGGACGCTGAAACCGACCTCCGTGCTTGGGAGCCAACTTTGGATCCCATCTCGAGCTCAGCTGTGGACGTCCCTACCCATGTCACTGGCGGCAGAGTGAACGAACCTGAGCAGGACGTGGAGAGTGTGGCCACTGGTCCCAGTGGTGTCGCAGTCGGCAATGCGGTTCCATCATCCTCCAAGCAGCTTGAGGAGCCTGTTGCTTAGAGTTTCACCGACTTGAAGGCAGAAGTGGTTTCTTTTGTATTCTGGCATATTGATATACTATAGCAATGTTCCAGTTCCTGCGTAATCCTGTTAATTTTGGAGGAGTGGGGGTTGGGCTATTCAGTTGGTCTTGTTGGAATTCAAGCGACTACCAGGACAGATTGATCGGAACTTATACCGTTTGAAATATGGAAATGTATTAGGTAGCAGAGCAGCTTGCCAAGTTTATTGTTTGGGTCCAACTTTAATGTTATTCAATGTTCATACCCCATCCGAGACCACGTGACCACAGGCGCCAGAAGTGACGCGGAACTCCCAAGCTCCAGCGGAGCTGCTTCCATCATCAAACCCGTGCTTCATCTTGTCCTTTCAACCTTCCCTTCTACCCCGATCATCTTACTTTTAGCTCCATTTCTCTCACTCTAATTAGCACATCATGGACAAGATCGTCGCGCAATTCTCGCGCCCCTCCCATCAGAATGTCTACTCCGAGCAAGACCAACAGGACCTCACGGAGAGCCTCCCTCCGCTCTCCCTGAAGTTCGCCCTTCCTCCCGTCGCCAATGTGAGTTATTCCAACACCAATAAAGTCATTCATTGACTCGAAGCTGGTTGCCATGAGCATGGGGAGTCTGCCCAGGCATCTGGCGGGCCCCGAACTCCATGATCACAGCTATGCGGCGACCAGAGCTCCCAGCAGAACGAGTCTATCGAATCAAGGAAACATCCCACTCTAACCATTTTGCTTCATTCTTCTAGCCCTCCGCTTTCCTCCGTGCCATGACCGATGACCACTCCAACCCTAGCTGCCCGATCAAGCTCGCTCACGGAACAACAACCCTGGCCTTCCGATTCCAGGGCGGTATCGTACGCTTTCCTTGAGAGAACTGCATACACTACGCCATTAGATACTAATGAAGCTCCTGCGAGGAATAGATTGTGTGTACCGATTCCCGAGCAACAGCCGGAAACTGGATTGCGAGTCAGACGGTGAAGAAGGTCATTCCCGTGTCGCGGTTGAGCCGTGGCGAGGATAAGCCCACGAATGAGCCTACTCCGGGTCTTCTGGGAACTATGGCTGGTGGTGCGGCGGTGAGTACTTACGAATGGAGCAGAGGAAATAATGGTTTCGATGGTGTGGTTTGTGCTGACGAGATGGATTGGTAGGATTGTCAATATTGGTTGCGGTACTTGAGTCAGCAGTGCACTCTGCATGGTGAGTTCAAGGCCATATGTTATGTTGGGGTGTGGAATGGTTGCTGATAATAATATTTCTCAGAGATCCGACACAAGCGCAGAATTACGGTTGCAGCAGCCTCCAAGATCCTCGCCAACCTGACCTACTCGTACAAGGGCTACGGTCTCAGCATGGGAACTATGCTTGCAGGTGTACGTACCTCGGACATCGTTTCGACCTTCATGCGTGAATTAAGCTAACATTGGTCTCTACAGGTAACTCCCCAAGAAGGCCCCGCCTTGTACTACATCGACTCAGACGGCACCCGCCTCCCCGGCAACCTCTTCTGTGTCGGTTCCGGTCAGACATTCGCCTACGGTGTGCTGGACGCCAACTACCGGTACGACCTGACCGAGCAGGAGGCGCTGGCCCTGGGCCGCCGTGCCATTCTGGCTGCCATGCACCGTGACGCATACTCTGGTGGTTTCATCAACTTGTACCATGTCAAGGAGGAGGGCTGGGTGCACCACGGCTTCGATGATATGAACCCTATTTTCTGGAAGACGAAGCTGGAGAGTGGCGAGTTCTCGAATGTTACGTCGGAGTTGTAGACGGGATTGGTTGATGTGTATTATTGATCTTGACGCTAGGGATTAACATGGGTTCTCTTTATACCATTTCTATGAACTTGTTGCGTAATGCTCGTAGACAATGGGGCTCTGGGGTAGTGGAGTTAAATCTAGTGGCATTCTCTTGAGTTATAGTTGCTGTTGTCATGAGGCGTAGAGGAGGATTTCCCTGATATCACCATGCACTAGTGACAGCTGCTTGTAATTATGACGGGTTGCTCGTAGGGCTAATTCTACTACTCTCCCAGCTACAAATACAGTACAACCTGTTTTTGAGCACCGTCACCAGCACCCGTACTAGCTGATTACAAAAAAAAATCAAAAACATACAACAGCCAAAAGTATGGCCGTGTTTACCTAGCGCCCATCGTTCGGTGCTGGGCGACTCGCCGTTTTACCCAGGTGTCCTTCAGGCAGCTTCAGGTGGCAGTTCACCCACATGAATTTTCTTCGCCCGAAAACCTGGGAGTGCGGCGGTGAATAGCGGCCAGGTCGGCACATGCTGAATAAGCAGCATTCTGCCGGTTCCGTGCCTGAATATTCTGG
>JAMAGZ010000177.1:0-37732 GCA_023626575.1 Penicillium sp. PF1803
GCTTATATAAGTTACTTCTTAGTAAAGTCTATATAATTTTCGATAGATTAGAGGTAAGTATAAAACTAGCGTAGGTCTTACCTAACTCGCTAGCGAGCGAAGTAGTATTTTTTAGTGATATTAAATTTAGTGAAATATCCGCCTTTAATAAACTTAAGGGTCTAGTTTTTAAAATCCTACTAAGTAGGCTCGCTAGCTATAAAATAGATTTTCTTATAGTTAGTCTATTAGGCTTAGTAATAGGAATTAATATAGAAGAAAGCCGAGGCGATCTTATTCCTATTAATAAAGTATCACTAAGGGCTCGCGGTAAAGAGGTAGTCGAGTTTATCGAGCTACTAGGTACGCTATTCTAAACTTAATTTAGGGCGAAGATAATACGAGATAGAGTTAAGTTTAATCTCTAAGTCTCTTAGCTATATTATAAGAGTATTAAACGCCTACCTTTTTACGTTAATTCGGTTAGAGATAGCTTTCTCCTACTTAAGGGTAGTAATCCTTACGAGGAGGCAATCTAGGGTAGATTATTAACCCTTAGAGGCGTTCGTAACCTCGCTACCTTATAGTAAGCTTAAAGGTAAACCTAGTATAGCTTCGGTAGGGGTAGGGCTTTCTCCTTTAGCCTATAGTTAAATCCTACTAATACGTTAGGTACACTCTATAGCTATTCGAATAGCGCTTCGCTAGCGAGTTTAAGGAATAGATATCTTTTCTCCTTAGGTAGTTAAAAAGAAGATTTAGAATTATAAAGGGCTATAATATAGGATAGGAGGCCTATTAACTAGGTAAGGAGAAGAAGATATATACTAAATAGTAGTATTAGAATAAGACTGAATCTTAGAGATCTCTAAGTCAGAATCTCCTACGATTAAATACAGAGCAGCTCGCTAAGACTTTAAATCAGAAAAGGCCACGGTACTAATCTTATTACGTGTGAAAAGGTAAAGCCCTAAGGTCTTGCAGGGATCCCTATGCACATAGAGTGCGCTCTATGATACGCGCTATGCGTCGTATAACAGGGAGGGCGCGGGCTTTAGAGCCTGAGGCATCCCCATAGTCTCATGAGTCCCTATGACATTCTTCTTAATAAAGGCGTCTATGTTTAGACGCTCTTCCGCGCTTAGTAGACCTAGTCGATCCTCTATCGTTATAAAATGACTAAAAAACCTCTCATTAATAAAGCTCTAATAGATCTCTTTAACATAGAGCTATATCGTGAGGTAAGGTAAATCTAGAATAGTCTAGTCTCTAATGTATTCTCTATAATAATTAATAGACGCTAGGAGTGTAATAAGGATCCGTCCTTAATTTTTCTCGCCTTATAATCTTCAAGTACTATAAGAAAAATACGAAATCCCGGTATAAAGCGCACTAAAAATTAATCGAGATCATCCTCCTAGTCCTCCGGACGCTCTAGTAAGAGCTATTAAGGAGTAGTATATATAAATTTAATAGGAGCGGCGTAACTAAACTCCTAATCGACCACACTAGTAATAAGAAGCTTTGATATATTAATAAGGATATTATCGGGGTGAAGGCCGTCGTAATAGAGCCTAAAAGGTCTATTGTAATGTTCTCTTAAGATCTCCCGCGAAATTTTGCGAAAAAGACAGCGCGTAATATATATCTTCAAGTAGTCGGCTTTATTTAAAGTTATATCGTTACGTTAAAACTTAACATAATAGAAATTTTGCTAAGCGAGCGCCTTAAAATAATCCGCTATATTGCTAAAATGCTGTTATCTGAAGACACTGTATAGAATATTAGAGAATTAAGTAAGCTGATTTATGTTGAAGGTGACGAAGGACATCGGTGGTCAGTAATGATAGACCGTGGTACTACCCTATTTAGTGCAGGCAAAGATGACAATGTATCTTAGGACAGGGCCAAGAGAAATTTGCTCATGTTCATGCAGAAGAAGCAAATCGACATCGGTAGTTCCAGTAGAGTATCCCCGCAAAATACATCCCAGCAGTGATGAAGATCGAGAGAACGCTGCTTTGAACACGGAATGATACCAAAGGACCCATCTCGCCGAGAAATCTATACGAATACCCGTGCTTCGCATGAAAACATTATCTATTCCACAAACCTTACTTCACTTCCTTACTTGACCTGCACCAAGCAATCTTTTCAGTATTCCCCGGGGTTAAGAGATAAATCCAGCGTGATCTTGTCATTTGACTCCCCGCAGACCTCTGTCCAGCCGTAAAAGAATTCGCCTGGACGGAGAGAATCCCATGTCCTCCGCGTTCAATGTTGTCTCCGCAATTTCTGGGGTTAATTCAGCCAATTCCGCGTTGGTGGCGGACGCCACGAGTACCCTGACAAAGGTAAATCCTGGATGGTGACAGTCACACTATTAAGATGAATTGAAGCTGCAAATCGAATGACGTATCGGAGAATCATTTGAGTTCATCTGATAATCAGGTTCTGATATTTATCTGATTTCTGACTCGAATGTCATGAAGAAGCGAGTTTCGACAAGTGCGAATAGCCTTACCAAGCTCTAGACGCACTTCCTTTTGCAGGAGAAACAGATCTAACGAGAGATGATTAGGTGCATGGGGCACTACATTTGTAGACGCCAGGAATTAATTATTCAGGGCTCCTGATACGAATGGGCGCATTTTTGCCAAGGGCGCCTAGCGTTTCTCTAATTTTCCGACCTCGACTTCTAAGGAAGGGGCGCGTTGCATCATGTGTTTCAGATGCATTTTAGCCCATTCTTGTCACTGATCTCATATGAAATTGCAGGAATATTCGCCAGCATTATCCGATCTCGTCACGGACACTTTGAACCAGCCGGCATGTGGCGCTTTTCTTAATATCAGGAGGATCATTGCATGGTGCCGATTTGAGGGGTGACGACACTTTAGCCGGAGCTTCAGCAAGGTGAGTCCACTATCAACCGATACTCCCTGACAATGAACGTTTCGAGTGTTGAGTGGAGACTCATGAGCAATTCTCTTGAGCAGGTATAAAGTCGAGCTATCCTGTCGGTTGGAATAGGATAGCAAATACTTACGACTCCAAAAAGACAAGCCACCGAAATTTTCTATTCTTATTGCAAAGACAAGGAGCGATCTTCATAATAATTACACAAAAATGCTGAAAGTTGTTGCCCCGGTATTGCTGGCTACACTGGTGGCCGGCCATGGTCACGTCACAAACATTGTGGTCAACGGGGTCTCCTACCAGGGTTGGGATATCAATTCGTTTCCATATTCAAGTGACCCTCCTACAGTTGTGGCTTGGGGTACTCCAAACACAGGTAACGGCTTTATTGCGCCAAGTGAGTAAAAATCATTCTCCTCTTCAATCTCAAATTGATCTTGATTTCCCCCTCCGTTGTTGCGATATCCCTCCAATTCGTGATACCTGAGATCTGACTGGTTGACTAGGTAACTACGGAACATCTGATATCATCTGTCATCTCAATGCAACCAACGCAAAGGGCCATGCCGTAGTTGCTGCAGGAGATAAGATCAATCTTCAGTGGACAACGTGGCCTGACACACACCATGGCCCCGTGATTGACTATCTGGCAAACTGTGGTGACTCATGCGAGACTGTTGACAAGACGACATTGAAATTCTTCAAGATCGACGGTGTGGGTCTCGTTGACGATACTACTGTTCCTGGAACCTGGGGCGACGACCAGTTGATTGCCAACAGCAATAGCTGGATGGTCGAGATTCCCCCCACTCTTGCCCCCGGAAACTATGTCCTCCGACACGAACTCATTGCCCTGCACAGCGCCGGTAGCAAGGACGGCGCTCAGAACTACCCACAATGCTTCAATCTGCAAGTCACTGGCTCAGGCTCTGCTCAGCCCTCGGGTGTTTTGGGCACAGAACTTTACAAAGCAACTGATGCAGGTATCCTTGTCAATATCTATACCTCGCTATCAACCTATGTTGTACCTGGGCCCACGCTTATTAGCGGTGCGGTCTCTATCACCCAGGTCACCTCGGCTATCACTGCATCTGGAACTCCGGTCACCGGAACAGGCGGTGCTGTGACCACCAGCGCCAGCGCAGGACAGACCTCATCATCCACTACGGCACCATCCGCCACATCGACGACCGCAAGCTCAGCAACCACCCTGACAACTAAAGTCAGCACGAGCAGCACAACCCTTGTTACCAGTAAGACTACCACAACCGCCGCTTCGGGCGGTTCAACTCAAACCGTGTATGGGCAGTGTGGAGGAAGCGGCTGGTCCGGTCCCACTGCTTGCAATACGCAGGCTACTTGCAGTTCCATGAACCCATGGTACTATCAATGTGTCCCAACAGCTGTTTAGGGGCAGGATAGTCTTCGATTCGTGTTTTCCAGTTATTAGCATCCTTCGTACGGCAGGACCGACTCTCTCCATGTGAATTACAGCAATGAAAGTGAAAGTTTCTTCATATGTTGTTTCCTTTTGATGAGGAATATCTTAGAACAATAGCCCTGAACATCAATTTCAGTGGCCAAGCACAATATCAGAAACTGACAAACCTTGCATCGTGGGGCACAGTGAACACATTAAACATCGCCTCAAGTAGATTGGTATCACAAAGGTATCATTTGAACGATCCGTTTCATAGCCGAGGTTAACTACGATATCTTATTGGATGAAGACTGGTTTCTCACACGGAGTGGATCCTTTCCCTTTACCCGCTATACCCGAAGTGAAGCTCCCCCTTCCCCGCGACGCGACGCGTTGGTTTCGCAACTGTTCCATCTAACATCTTCCGACGCTCGTGACTTTCGGCATTTTACTATGAATTCCCAAGATATCAGCCTCCCCGAAGGCTATAAACTCCAGCCTGGCTACCCCTTGACCTCCCAATACCTTGAACTTCGCTCGGTTGCCGGACTCTCGCCGAAAACACCATCCCAGGCAGAAGCGGTTCCCACTGGCAGCTGGTATGGCTGTTACATCACTTTCGAGACCAATCCACAACCGATTGGAATGGGAAGGATAATTGGAGATGGTGGCTGGTATTTTCATATTGCTGACATGGCCGTGCATCCTGATCACCAGAGGAAAGGCCTCGGGGATGTGATTCTCAAAGCGCTTCTGCAACATATTTACCAAGAGGCTCCTGCTGATGGAAAGCCATATATCACGCTGTTTGCTGATGAGCCCGGTCGGAGGCTATATTATAAGAATGGATTTGTGGATGTGGCTCCTGGTCAACTCGGCATGGCGCTGAAGTGAACACAGTCAGCCCTAGAGATATTTTGGATGACTGATGGACTCGGAACAATTCATGAATGGTATTTGATGATCCTGCGATTTTACATTGGAGAGGCTCTATTTTCCTTCCCTCGAAACCCTTGTTTATTAAACATTTAGCCTATTCTCGGCTACTCTTGTTCCCTATAAAGTCTCGCCACCTCTTAGTTATCTGCTCACCTACGAGTCTAGATTTGTGAAGGCGTGAGATGAATAATCACGCCTTACGAGTTCTCTAAAGAAGTGTTAGCATTACAAGACACCTATCCTCCGTCTTATAGCATGTTCAGAATTTTAGCAAAGAACACTCGGGTCCTTGGATGTCGGCTGGGAGGACTATCTTCAGTTGCGAGCCGCAAGATCCCCTATATGCCATATCACGATTCACAGCCTATTCAAATTCCTCGATAAGCCTACGAAATGATATTTGAACTGTAAAATATTATGGCTCCTCCATTTCGCGCCGAGCACGTCGGCTCTCTGATGCGCCCGGCAGACCTCCTGGCGGCCCGTTCTGCTGCTGGTGTCACATCTTCATATTCCCGACTGACCGAAGATGTCCAACTTGTCACTGAAAAGGCGATCGCTGAAGTTGTCGCCAAGCATCTTGAGCTAGGCATTCGCCCAATTAAATCTGGAGAATATGAGCGAAACATATTCTACTCTGGTTTCTTTGAAAATCTCCAGGGCATGGAAGTTATCAAAGCTAACCAGTTGACGAAGGCTATCGAACCGGTTTTCCAACCCTCAGAACACTGAAGAGTCTCGGAGTTCCTACTCGCTATTCTGTCGTGGCTGTCGATCGGATTAAACACACTGAGTCCCCTTATTTATCAGAATGGAAGTCTTTGCGGGCCCGAGTTCCTCAAGGGCAGTGGAAGGATTGTAAATTGACCATGCCACCAATCACGCACAGCCATATGCAGGTAATTCATCTCTATGGCAATTCATTGCCATTTTCTATCCTCATGTTGTCCAAACTAATAACATCCTGCATCCAGATGGCAGTTGGGACTGCTTACCGTTCAAACGTCTATTCATCAGACCAGGAATACTTCAAAGATCTCGCAGAGGCATATGCGGCCGAATTCCGTGTTCTCTACATCGAAGGGCTGCGTTCAATACAAATCGACGACCCGTGCCTTTTGTTCTTCGTGACGGATGAATTCCGATCGGGCTGTGTCGCGGATGGGGTAGACCCTGATGAGTTACTCGACCGGTATATTTGGGCACATAATCAGTGTCTGCTCGGCAAGCCTGCAGACCTCCACGTTGGGCTGCATCTTTGCCGTGGGAACATGACTGGTTCACCCCATATCATGAGTGGATCGGATCATACGATCGCATTGCCAAGAAAATTTTCACCGAATTGGCATATGATACGTACTACCTTGAGTCAGTCGCTGCCATCATTTGAATTGGACAATGATGGATAACCTTTGCTAAACAATACCGATTTTCAAGGTACGACACTGAAAGGGCTGGTGATATCGAGCCTCTACGCCATTTACCCATTGGCAAGAACGTTATTTTAGGCATAGCTTCTACCAAGTCGCCGGAGCTGGAGGATTTGGACGAGCTCGTTACCCGTGTGAACTCCGCAGCGGAGGTCATAGTTCGTGGACAGGGTCGCAGTGTGGATGAAGTGTTAGAAACGACTCTTGGGGTGAGCCCACAATGCGGATTTGCTAGTATGAGCTCCGGGGGAGGTTCTGGAATGACGATGGACATTATGTGGGAAAAACTACTCTTAATTGAACGACTTTCTAAGCGAGTCTGGGTTTGATTTTTTTTTCTTTATCATTATTCCATTGTGAGTTGAAGGAACTTGGAAATGTGGTGAATCGGACAACAACCTTTTCTTGACCAATACCAAGGACATTGCCCGGTCTGATCAGAGGCTAAAGGTATTCTGCGGAATTTCTCGCCTACTGGTGAGTTTCTAAATGTCTATAATGACCGAGATTGAACATTTGTGGGTTCAAAGTCAGTTCGACGGGTAGGCAATGACCTGATCAAATCTGACATGGAGGTGCATGAACAACCTGTATATATATTGAAGCGGTGTCACTCTCTTGCATAGGTAGATGATTTAATCCCTCTTGGAGAGATTTTAGGACACAACCTACTATCCTTTTCCAGTGTTAGGTTATCTCGGGGATAATGAACCGTATCAGATTAGCTTGAAACTGTATCGCCTTAAGCGAAGGGACGATCTGCGGATAATCAAGTACAGTATTCCAGGGGGTTTAAGGACTCGCGCCGGAAGCCGAAGATTCTCCGGGAACAAAGCGGGGTTCCCGCGGTTGCAATGATCGACCACATGGCTGCCCCTGAGACTGTCGTTGGACTGTCTGATCGTCCGTCGAGAATACTCAGCATAATAGTGTGCATAAGGCAAGACCACACGACCCGCACGGCGCTGCCAGTATTCACCAATCCGCATCATTCGTACCTGACCAGTTGTGGAGTCGCTTAGGAACGCGTCGTGGATGCTGGCCTGAATCCAGTAGGCGATCGTCACCGTCGGCCATTCGATAGCCGTGAGATCCGTTCACAAGGTGAATCGACCGTTGGATGGTTCGATGACTGAAATCTATATAAAATCTGGACCCAAAATCCTTGACCGACAGACGACGACTGCTCGCATCTACTGAACGGGATATCGCGAATTGGAAATCAGACCTGCAAGATGCAGTTCAACACGATGGCGGCCCTGTTGGCCTCGCTGTTAGTTGCGGGATCCGTCAACGCGGTCAACATCATCTCTTCCAACGATGATGGCTGGGCCGAGGTGAACATTCGAGCTCTTTTTGATACCCTCACTGCTGGCGGTCACTCTGTTGTGGTAGCTGCTCCAGCTGAGAACCAGAGCGGAACTGGTAAACTGATCATGGAATGTCCCCTTACTGCTACCATTTGCTGATATTGTCCGTCTTGCAGGGTCCTCGCAAAAGACACCCACAACTCTCACCGAAGCCTGTGAATTCAACAGCTGCCCATCGGGCAGCCCAGCTGTGGGATACAATGCTTCCCAGCCTCGTTTGAACTATGTCAATTCGTATCCAGCAACATCTATGAGATACGGCATCAACTCTATTGGTCCTAAGTTTTTCAATGGTGCTCCCGATCTCGCGGTCGCTGGCCCGAATGTGAGTCTAGAAATCCCAGGAGAAGCTTTGGAAATCGACGGAGAGAAATTTACGAATTTTAATCTCTTTCCATAGGTTGGAAACAACATTGGCCTGGCGGCCTTGCTGTCCGGCACCGTTGGAGCGACCACCTATGCTGCTTCTACTGCCGGAATCCCAGCTGTTGCATTCTCTGGAGCTACCGGCTCCCAGACGGCGTGGAACGCTTCGGCGACCTACCCGGACTACAGTCAAGTTTATGCAGACCTTGCGCTTAACCTGACAGACCACCTGATCGCCTCCGGTGTACCATATCTCCCAAATAATGTGAGTCTTCTCTCTACGGCGACTTTTATATATGATGACTAAATCAAAAATGTTTTAGATCTGGCTCAATGTGAATTTCGGGGCAGTCTCTTCGGAATGCAGAAAGGCCGAGGACTTTTCTTTCGTGCTTTCACGTATCCATGTCGCGATTCCTCTCATCACCCCCGATGACGTGACGACCTGTGGTAGCTCTCGGCTGCCGAGCGAGATCGCAGTTTCCCTCACCTCGGGTTGTTACGCAAGCGTATCAGTGGGCGTGGCAGACACCAAGGGAGACGCCAACGCCACGATGCAGGGGGTTGTTCTGAAGAAACTGAGCACTCTCCTCACTTGCTTGCCGTAATTGGTGGAGATATTTATCCATGTCGAACCTTCAGCACCTATCAGCTGGCCATGCAAGCCCATGCAATGTACTAAAGCTTAAGCTCTATATTCCTAAATGCTAGCCACGCAACTTAGCGCACAAATTGACTGGTCATTCATGCGGAATGATAATTTTGCGTCTGCCGTTAATGAAGTGATTAAGAAAATGTGCGCTATATCACGGAAGGATGGCCAGGCTAACGATCTAGATAAACCACGTCTTCTTCAAAACGAATCAAGAAAGGCGGGGAACCCACGAGGAACATAATCGCCAAGATACCTCATCCAGGTGGGGTACCGATTATCGGCCAACCTCCCATTTCGGGACTGAAGACCGTTTCGGAGCTGGATGGTCTCGGAGCCCGTGCAGATCTTTGTCTATCATGCGTGAGCTTTCGAAGAGGAGAAATCCCTATTAACCGCAGAACAAGCTTAGACGGGGATGTTAAGGATATAAATCAAGCCCGATTCCTCCATAACCAGCTCCTTGTAACCATCATCAGTATCAAACAGCCATGATCTTCAACCGAGTCCTTGGCCCTTTGGCCGTTTGTTCCTTGGCTGCGGCGAACCCCACTCCCAAGCTTGAGCGTCGTGGGACTATCGCATCTGATGAGATAGGTAAACTACCCTTCGCGATTCTTCGGTGCTTAGTATCGAAGTGTTTCTCGAATCCCCATTCATAATAACTGGAGGAATCCATGTTCGGATTTCTTTACTAACATCTATCGCTCATCGAGTTGGCTTTTCTCAAACTGTTCCATCTGGTACCACCGGTGAGGTCTATCTCGCCTACAAGCCTGACCTGTATGTAGTGAATGGCTGTGTTCCGTTCCCAGCTGTGGATGCAAGTGGAAATACCAAGTAAGTGCCATAGATTGCCATTCTGGGTGAAATTTGAAAGCTCATTGTTTCAGCGCCGGTTTGAAAACGACTGGTGCTTCCAACGGTGATTGCAGCAGCAGCACAGGCCAGGTTTATGTTCGCGGCACAGCCTATGGGGATTACTATGGACTGATGTACGCGTGGTATATGCCCAAGGATGAGCCATCCTCGGGCCTTGGCCACCGTCATGACTGGGAGGGAGTCATCGTGTGGCTGTCCAGCTCTACTAGCACGGCGGCTAGCAATGTTGTTGCTGTTTGCCCTTCGGCTCATGGTGGATGGGACTGCTCTACCGACGGGTATACCCTTGATGGAACCTCGCCATTGATCAAGTACTTCAGTATTTGGCCAGTGGATCACCAGTGCGGCTTGACAAGCACTGTTGGAGGTACTCAACCATTGATTGCATGGGAGTCCTTGCCTACTGTGGCACAGGATGCTTTGGATACTACCGACTTTGGTGATGCCATCGTGCCGTTCATTGATGCTCACTTTACTACAAACTTGGGCAACGCCAGTTTCTGAGCAAAACGAAAGATTTCCTAGGGTGCTGCTTGCCAGGACATAGTCTATACGAAGTGAATGCTTCATCGAGAAAGGAACTGTGTTAGGCCAGGGCTATGCTACGAAATTCATGATTTGATCACACATTCCCAATATATCCCGCACATGAGTGTACTTGCAGCGTGAGTTTAAGAAATGTTGTTAATAAAATGAAAACACTTTTTTGAATATGGGTATATCCAAACTGAGACAAACCACCCTCGTTCAAGTAAAAGGAAGGAAATGTTGATTGAAGAAGAATAATAATCTATAGGGGATATAAGAGCAAGAAATTCTATGTTAAGTGAAGGATTGGGGTCCAGAGTCACCGAACGTCTCAAAAGAAAAAAAAAGGAAATGTTGACCATCTGAGAAGCGCGTTGATCAACCTCTGGATGAAGATTGAGTAGGAGGAGGGTACACGACTTTTCGTATCCATTATTCCGACCGGGCGCTCTTAGTCTTCTTACTGCGTAATTTCATCATCAGGAACACGCAAGCGTAAGACGAGATGCAGAACAAGGCGGTGATTCCAGTCTAGAATGATTCATCAGCAGTGAATCAGGACAAAAGACAGAGAAAAAAGAACTTACGTCTCTCCATGAGTAGTACTTGGCTCGAAGGTTGAATGTTTTGGCATAGTCAGCACCCGTAGAATACTGACAGAACGAACAAGTGCTTGTAGAGTTCGAATCCAACAGATAGCCCGCTTGTGTTGACAGAAAGTCTGCCATATATTCACCACAGGTTTGTCCAGAAGGAGCGCTGAAAGTGACAAATTCCGATGGCTCGCATTTAACCTGGACATCCCACAGAACTTCACCAAGAAGGCCCCCAACAAGATAGGTGAAGGGATCCAGATAGTAGATCCAGTAGCGCCAGAAGGCTTGCAGCTGGCTGTAGGGGACGACGACACCGCAGAAACTGATCATGCCTGCGCCTAGCAAGACCGGATTCATGACAGCCGCAAAGTATTCGTTGGGCGCATATGCAGCGATTGCCTGACCGATCGAGGTGTACAGGAACTCGTAAACTAAAAGATTTGTTAGAAAAAAGTCATAAATAGCAAATACTGGACTGCGTACAGATCATCTGGAGATAGAAGTGGCCGGAAACACTGGCTCCAATTGGGAAGCCGACAGTGAAGTAAAAACAGACGAAGTAGAGCGTAGCGCAAATAATGAGATACGGAATCTCAGCTACGGTTTGAGCACCGATAAAGGCAAGCCAATGGTAGGTTTTGGACTAGAGAAAATCAGTCGCTTCAATCACCACATCCCAAAGCTGCGATCTTGGATCAATATGGACATACCTTTTTCTCACGGGTCTCGAAGATATCACGATTGGCCAAGAAAAAGGGTTGCATCTGATTGATGCAGCCTGGGGCGACGAAAATGAAATTGAAGATGGCAAAGAGACGCAACTGAAGGGAGAAAGTTCCATCTCCAACCTTCCAGAAGGTGAAACCGCTGAAAAGAGCCGCAAAAATATGGAGGATAATCTTGTTCCACATGTAGTCCTTGAAAGAGAGTTAGCTTGAAAGGGACCCTGGTTATCATTCAGTGGATAGAACATACTGGTGAGCGCCAAATTTTGATACTGAGACGCGTAACAACCATCTTGAACTGGAACCAGTGAGAGGTAGCGAAATTGGCAGTGTCTTCAACATAGTTTGGATCCGCAAGACCGGATTTGTTCAAAGCCTCAAGCTCCTCGAGGGCCTTCCGTCGCTCCTCAGATTGACTCCATACCTCAACCCAGTCTGTCTTCTCGGTCGAGCTACTTCCTTGTACAACATCGATGATATGCTCGGCCGGGTTGGCATCAGGCGGGCAAGGTGCGCCGTTGCGTGAGAAGTAATCCAGGATCTTGCTTGATTTATTGCCAGCTACAGGTGTGAAGTGTTAGCGCTCGGTGCAATATTTTAGCGCTGATTAGACTCACTCTCTCCAAAGTACGTCATTCTTCCGCCCTTTGCAAGAAGCAGAAGACCATCGAATGCGTCGAACAAGACAGCAGAAGGTTGATGGATGGTGCACTTTCAAAGGTTAGCGCCAGACGAGCCCAAAAGAACTCATGAATATCTTACCAGCACAGCTTGGCCTCCGTGAACGAGCTTGCGTAGGAACCGTACAATATTGTATGCACTCTGTCCATCAAGACCTGAGGTAGGCTCATCCAGGAAAAGCAGAGAAGGCTTTGCCACAAGCTCGACACCAAGGGTCACCCGCTTGCGCTGTTCAATACTGAGACCGGCACCCGGCACTATGGCATGTTAGTTTCTCTGATTTAAGGACGAAGAAATCGGTCTCACCTCCAATCAAAGCGTTCACGATATCTCCGAGTTCCAGAAGGCTGATAATGTGATCCACGTAAGCAATTTTCTCTTCATGTGGAACCGTGGACGGTTGACGAAGAACGGCGGAGAAGATGAGGGCTTCCCTCACGGTCGCTGTGGGCTCGTGTACATCCAGTTGCTCACAGTAACCAGTTGTTCTTTGGAAGCTAATGCCCTGTGGGCGCCCGTCGATTAGGATTGACCCATAAATCTCACCCGAGTCCTTTCTCTGAGCAAGAACATCCAAAAGTCTGTGAATATTGTAAGCAGGGCCCTTTAAAAAGGGTAAATGAGTTACTGACGTTGTCTTTCCAGCTCCCGAGGCTCCCATTAAAGCAACAAGATTTCCAGGCTTCACATAACCAAACACTTTGTTCAAAAGTTGTTTCTTTTCTCCATTGAACGGAACATGATAATCAAGGTCATGCCATGTGAAGATCGACTGTTTTGCTGAGCCCTTGAGGGCCGGTGAGTCTTCTGTTTTCTGGGCCGTAATATTCATTTCTGGGTCAGTGGCTCGCTTTTTCTCACTCCCGCGCTTGTAGAGCAAGACGGAGGAGCCGCTCTGGCTGTTCTTAAGCTCAAAGCCCATCGAGGTCAAAAAGATGAAGAATAGCCAAAAGCCGACAATGACTCCGAAGCTGCGCCAGATGTGACCGAACGAATAGCTGTACTGCTCCCGGATGTAAGCTTCTCCATCAATGATGCCATCAGCATTGCTTCCAAGCACTGAACAGCCTCGATGAGGCGAGGCGGCATATGAATAGCCAGCACCGTACGGGATATAGTCAGGCTCTTTGCAGACAAGTTGCCGACCAACAAACTCATTTGCCATGAGTGCCTCAAATGCATATGCTCCTGGGTTCAAGTAGAAAATCCAGCGGAACCACACGTGCATCTTGTTGAACGGTACCAGGTAGCCTAAACCCTTTTTGTTAGCGGATAGTCTTATCAACAAATTGTTAATTCAATGACGTACCTCCATAGACAAAGAAAACCGTTGAAAGTAGACCAGACATCTTGGAGGCATTTCCAAATCGGGAGCAGAGGGCGCCAATAGCCCGGAACAGCTGGATGAAGCACAAAGTTTGCACAATGATGATAATCCAGTAAGTGAAGAATCTTCCGGCATCCATCCGCAAGGCCGCCATAAAGTACAAAATCAGCGAGAAGCAAGTCACTTGAATCATCACAACTGGCACGTCTGTAATGGCATTTGCAATGCAGAAAGCTGTCGGGCGGTAAAATCCGAATCGCTTTTGACGGGAGAGGATTGGGCGACCCATGAAAGAGGCGGTCGTCTCAGACAAGGACTCAAGAAGGAAGTAGAGGACCGGGAAGAAGAGCACACCGGGGCGCAAGAAGATAGAACTGCTATCCTCGGCGAGGTTGTAGAAGATAGATCCACAGACCAATGCCTGAATGATGGCTGAGCCGACTTTGACCATGAGGGAGAATTTGTCTCCCCACATAATCTGGAACTGCCGCAAAGTGCAAGAACGAACCTGATCCAGAAGGTTTGCTGTGTAGACACTTTGGTTGCGGGGAAGATGCTGCTTGCGCTTGTCGCTGGACACGGCCATCTTAAGATCCTCGGTCTCGTGGCTCAGCTTTTCAGGAAACTCAATGGAGTCCAGCTGCTCTTGACATATGTAGTTGTCGCGGTATCGAGATTCGAATTCTTCTGCCGTGTTGGGCACTTTGTCCTCCCATCCGGCACGGACGATTCTCTCCGTGAGGACGGTAACAGACGTAAGGAAATCCGCAATATTGGCGCCCTTGGGACAAGTGAAGCCAAGTGACTCGAAATATTTCTTAGCTAACCGACGAGGACCATAGTAAGTCACTCTGCCCTCGGCCAAGACGAGAACCTTATCAAAGGTATCGTAGATTCCATTTCCAGCTTGATAAGTGGTTGTAATGATGGTCTTTTGGTTCTCATCTGCTTCTCGCCGCAGCAATCGTGCAAACTCGACGGCAGCCTTTGAGTCGAGACCACGCGTAGGATTGTCCCACATTTGAACGGGGCTCTGTTTCATCTAAGGTTAGCTCATGAGATGGATTCCAGGATCGTTTGACCACTGACCTGTCCTGCCATTACTTCGGCTAGAGACACACGTTTCCGTTCACCTCCCGAGACTCCGCGAATGAATTCATTGCCAACACGAGTCTTCTTGGTGTGCCCGATACCGAGAGAGTCAAGGATACCATCGCGTTTTTCTAAAACGTAGTCTTTGCGATTGGCTAATGCCTCTGGCCGCTCATTGGGAACTTTGTTTCGGAGCGCAAACTTCATCGTCCGGTTGACGGTGAGAGTTGGGAAGTGCAAATCATCTGCAAAGATATTATTAGAAACGCTTCGTTTCAGTTGAGGATTCCAAGAAACCGACCTTCATTATTGAACATAATCTGCTGACGGAATTTCTTTGCAGCTTTGTGGTCCATACTTCCATATCGAGTCTCACCACTGACTTCATCAAAAGTCTCTCGGTCATTTGCAAGAACTCGAAGAAGAGATGTACATCCAGATCCTGGACGACCGAGAACGAGAAGCTACGTTTGTTAGCCTCAAAAGCTTGCTGGGGGCAAAAGCGTGCTACATACCATCTCGCCTGGTTTGACTTGTCCCGACACATCTTTCAGAATTGTCTATCATGGTATTAGTGCTCAATCTCAAGAGCTTATTACGCTGTGATTCCTTACCCGTTTGTGTTTCTGCATCCGTTTGAATAAATCACGGAGCTGGCGGGGGTCAACTTCAGACCACAACGTACTTCCCAATGCAGCATCTGGTGCCGTCACTCGAACATTGAGATCGCGGAATGTGACGGTTAGGCGTTTCCGAATATTGCCATCATAGCCAGCATTTTCCAGATCGGCGGGTGTCAATGTTGATGATGATGATGGAGTATCCATCTTGGCTGATTTAGTCTCCCAAGATGGAATCAGTTACTTTCCTTTTCTTTAGCAATATAATAACTTCTCGTATATTATATCGTGGCTTGATATTACAAACGGAAAGAAACTCAAAAAATGATGTCAATTGATATTTAAAAGACCATTCCTTAAAATTGCAGCTTGATGTCTAAGCTGCAGTACTCATACTTTTATATCCGTATAGCCGAAAAGTGGGTCCTTCGGAGATACGCCCTTATCATTGTGCGTGCAATCTTCGATAATCCGGGATTAACAGAAGGGCGCACAACGGAAATATCTGCCTAGACCATCGGGTTTACCATCTTTTCCCCTTCTTGTACCATCGTTTTTCAAAACTAGGGCTGAATAATGGATCCACTACGGGTCTTTTTTTGAAGAGCTCTGTCACAACGCAGCTATCATATCAATCTTCGGATATAAACCTATTTTCGACGATTTCGATCTGAAATATTTTCCGAACTGCGTGGATCACCATCCAAAGCTCAGTCACCGAAATACTGGCGGCCCTTCAAGAAGACCCCTTTTACTCCACCGGCATTTTACGGCAGTTCTCAGATCAGGGGGCGGCAAGCTGTTCACACAAGCTTTGACCTCTAGCTTCATGGTTTCTTGATGGATTACGTAGCTTCGGCTTTACAGTACAGGGACACCTCCACCTAGGTAGCGGTGGTAAATCTCTTTTGATCTCTATGGATTCGGGGTCGATGGCTAAGCAAATCTATACTTCCAAGTCTTTTGGTGTGCTACTTTGTTTGTTTATGTGTTTGTTTGATCTTTCGCTTCCTGGTCTTCAGATCTCTGATAAGTTGGTTGAAATAACATTCGAGCATAAGACGCTGACTTTTACAGTAGGCTGTATTGACGATGACTTTGCACCCCGACCAAGTTCAACGGCAAAGTCTATTAGGTATTATACAAGTACTTCAATAAAGAGAGTTAAAACATAAATGCCCCAACCCAAATGAAATGATAAACACTTTTAAGGGAATGCAGGATCTGCAGCCTGATATGTCGAGAAAAAGGCCTCCAAGTCCATAGTCGAAAAATCAAAATTCCAACCCATGTCAGACTGAGTGAAATCAAGCAGATCCTCATTTGAAGCACCCGATCCCCCCGTCTCCGGCCCATCAAGTAACGGCAAGTTCCATTGTGGTGTTGATAGGTCTGGCTGTTGGCTGAAGAAGGGTCTCTGAGGGAGCGAGGAGTCTGGAGGTACCCAGTTTTGATCATTGGGATTATCGAGAGGCTGAGAGATGGAAGTTGGTCTTTGTATGTTCGATGAAGAGTATTCTTCAGCTTTTGGATAGGGTGACCATTCGTATGAAGGATTGATTTTGCGCAGGGTTGTTTGGATGGCTGAGATGGTGGCGTTAATTGGATCGCCTTCTCGCATCGTGGTCAGGTTTTGTAGGGATGCGTATATCCAAGGTAGATGAGTCGTTGCAGTGGTCGGATCGTGAAGAAGGTCGTATATCAGGGTGAAGGTCGAGCTGCCGAGGAAATATCCATGGTATCGTAATTGCTAAGAGGAAGATTAGTGAATATTCTGGAACATGACTGGGCTGACTGATTGTACCTTGACAAAATCATTGCTGCGGGATGCTTCACACAGATGATGGATAGTCTTTCTCGCAGCGGTAAGGGCGTGATTGCAAGCCTCGTTCAGCCAGGTCGGCATTTCGGTCGGGCGACTGGCCGATCCCGCACTAGGTTGTTGAAGAGATGTTTGCATGTCCCTCTGCCAGTGACCCCGAAAAATCAGGAAAGGGCGGAAGGTCAGTAGGAGGGTATGATAGTAAACTGTTGTTTGTTAATAGCCAGATCGATCAAGACGGGGCAAGAGACCTTACGGGTGATAAATATTGTTTGACGGACACCTAGCGATCCGGTTTGAATACTCGCATTCAAGCCAAACCCGAGCGCCTGCTGCATTTGCACCTCATGGGCACGAAGGTCATGAGTGATTGAGCGAGCTACTCGCCACATGTGCAGCAATGACTCGTGCCGTTGGCCGTAAATCTCATCGCCGGAACGAGAAACAGTCTTGCACAATTCAGTCAACAGCCGGATAAACGGATCTTTTGCATATTCAATAGCGACATCCCTCAAGGACAATGAGCTCGGTCGGCCGACGTGAAAGCAAAACCACCTGGAATTTCAGTTAGCAAATTATTTGATCCAACATTTTGCATGACTAAGGACAGACGTTTCAAAGGAATAGAGAGACCAAAATGTGATCCGTCGCTCTTCAATGGTCTCTTGGTCTTGGGAGTCCCCATGGGGAACGTCTTTGTGCAGACCCGCAGAGAGAGCCTTGCGGGCGGCTGATCCCAGATACAAGAAAGCTGAGTTCGGTCGGCCTTGTTCATTCTGGTAATTGGCGTATTGACTGGAAGGCTATGTGAGTTTTAAAAAAGTTCAATTTAGGGGGGCAGGAGGCGACATATCATAAGCAATCCGATTTGCACGGTCTGAAGATTTACAACGTCGTCATATGAGACCAACGACGCCTTGACACGATCAAAAAGGACATCCCCCCAGGCAAAATGATCGGTGCCTAGGGAGCCCGTTGCTAAACTGATCAAGATGATAGCTTGAGTAAGGGCATCGGGATGAATGGTAGGGGATGGATTATAGAGCTTCTCCAGACATTGCTCGTAGTAAGCCTTGGGGCGATGAGGCAGCATATGATAAAGATGGGTTAAGAATCGTGAGAGAAAAAGCTTTGCCAGCTCATATGGCAAGAACATCATGGGGATGTCCCCCGGGCTGTTGGACTTGCCGATTTCATGGGTATCTGGAGTTCCGAAGAAGATGCGCCTGAAGCTGAACAAGTCCAAGCCAGCGCCAGCTTCTTCCACTTCGCCGGAAGGGGCCGGGTGAATAGTTGGGTTGGAGACCAGATCACGATAGATGTGTTGCATGAGTGAGAAATGCGAGGTTGGTCCATAGTATAAATGCATCTGACATGAAGGCGATGCCATATGAGTTGCCGACACACTGTTGGGGAACTCCAGCATCATGGACGGGCCCCCAGTTTTAAATGACTGAGTAACCGGCGGAGAGTCTCGCCGGGGCTGCTTGTCCTCATTATCAGAATGTGAATATTCATGCTTTTTCCTTCGGTGTCGGATGACGTCTCTGTAGACACAGGGAGTGTTGCGCTGCTGGCATGTTTTGCACCTGAGAGGAATTGTCAGTTCATCATCCACTGCCAGTCTATTAGACTCAGGGGATACAATCTCACGGGTTCACTCCATTACATCGGATTTTGCGCTTTCGACACTCCTGGCAGGCCTTAGGAATGCGCCAACCCGCAGTGGGGGTCTTAGACGCATCAGCCATATCCGAACGACAAGGATGGCAGACTCGGCACTAGGGGTCCTGGGCATGCACGAGGTGTCTTGCCTGTACTGTCAGCAATCAATTAGCTAAGCGATGAAACTAAGAGATACTCGGCTCCCAGTGGCTTTCTTTACTATGACTATGGGGTTTGTTTCTTGTGTGGGGGATATGGAAAGGGCGTGGGTTCATCCGCCTCATCCGTCTATATCCGAAGGATCACGTGATCACACGGTCGCATCTCTTCATTCGCTCGATTGATAAGTAGACAGGTCCTCCTCACGAGGGAATCCTACGAAGGATCCATGGAAATCTCTCAGGAATCAAGTGTCGGAGTCAAGGAGCTCGAGTGAGTTGGAATTGAATTGGGCTGGCTCTGTGCGGTGCTTTTTGTCCAGATATGGAGCTAACTATGACACAGAATTGAGCAACCCTATTCACTCAAAAGGACTGACCTACGCTATCAACTGATTGCATAACAGAGGCCATGACTGTGACAACAGGCTCCATAGCCTCAGTCCAAGATCTGAATGTTGGATGTAGCCCGACGTGGGTGGATTTTGGTACCAAAGGCAGGGCACCCACATCCTGGTGTACTCTCATGTTTTTGAAAGTCCAAACAATCAAGAAGAACGATGGGCTTTCCCTGGAAAAAAAGAAGACGATCCAAACAGACTATCATAGCGAACCTCAAGGGACTGACTCGCCAACACAGATAGCCGATGTGCTTCCGATGGTAGCGACCATCGGATCCCCCCGTGTCCGCGTGCACACGGCACGGCTGCCAAGATGTCGGCCTTGGCAGTTTTCACCTGCTCAATAATAACGGAGTCACCAGTACCTAAGGTACTCTGTAGAATATCAAGAGTCTGGTAGAGTCAGTTGCAACTTGGCAGTGGCTATCGTGGCGCAGCCGAGACCGCGTCGGGTAGAGCTATCGGCACTTGATGCAGACGGGTGACTGGCCGAAAGACGGAAAGGCTGATAGGCTCTGGGCGTACCTAGGCACTCAGGCAGGCTGAGTTGCTGAGTTTTGAAGTTTCTTGAGTTTGAGTTTTGTTTGTGGGGAAGTGCTTGAGAAGGCTCAACGAGTCAAGATATCATATCGTAGTTGAACTAGTTGAACACACGCGGGACCGGTCCCGCTTGACACTTTATCTCCCTGTCAGCTCCGTCCGGGGGATAACAGGGTGTCCGGGGTAGAACCCGAACTTTTTTTTCGCTAACGGACTCCATCGGATCGGAATGGTACCAGTCATTCGGAAGCAAAATGAGAATTAGCGTGAACCCGTCCATGATTCATGATTCACCTCCACGTTTATCACTTCCCCATCTTTTGCGAGAGGACCCTCGATTGTGGATTGACCCACTTCAACTATACAAAGATGGAGAAGGATGATAGAGGCGTAGAATATGTTGACTCTCTTGTCTGTTCAGAATACAGAATAATAGAGCTGCATGTACGGAGTAGGAGAATCACAAACACCTGCATTCAAATCTGCATGATTATGATTGGCCCTGTTCTTGGACCTCTCCAAACTCTCCGGTCCCGCCAAGTACGCCTCCCACCGAAAACAAGACAAAAGTCGCTTACTGCCAAGAAGACTGACTCTGTTCCCTCTGTGGATGGCTCATGCCCTTTGATCCTTTTCCGAACGAAGAGGCGTCGATGTTTCTTGGCGCCGGCAAATCCAGACCAGAAGATAGCCTCCTAGCTGAGGCTGGGGGAGACTCGTACCGCGGTCAATGCATAGCATGCCTTATTGCTCAGATTTGCCTTCCCCATAGTCTAGACATTCCCCGCGACCCCAGATCCAATCTAGTTCGGGACTTCCGAGCGGGAGATAAAAAAGGAGGGACCTAAAAAGGACCCGGGAGGATATAAAATCTATAAATGAGGACAGGATGCCCCCGATGATCGTTATAAGCGACTCCTTGGCAACGGATTCTCACATTTCCACCCCTCGTCTAGGCCCGTGAAACCTTTTGGCCCCCAGATCGATCCCGGCGAATTCGCTTTCTTCCTTCATGGCTCCTTCCATGGCTATTCCAGCGGCCGACCCTGAGGCTGCCAGGGATGAAAAGGCTATCTCTGATCATAAGGAAGACCTCATGACCGAAGTAGCTCGTGATGCGGCAGAGCGTGGCCATCTGGCGACCGATCAATATGGACATCCTATTGTCGAGTTTGACAAAGCGGCGGAATCCCGGCTGAGATTGAAGATTGATTTGTATATTGTTCCTACCGTGGCTTTGATGTATCTATTCTGCTTCATTGATCGGGCGAATATTGGTAAGTCTTGCTCATAGGCAGGAATGCATGGTTCGATTGAACCATATGCTAATGAAACGTTTTTTTATTCTGCAGGCAATGCTAAGCTGGCCGGTTTCACCAAGGATCTCGGATTGAAGGGCTATGATTATAATGCAGTCCTGTCTATTTTCTTCGTCGCGTATATCATTTTCGAAATCCCCAGCAATGTAAGGCATACTCCTTTCGGTCATCAAAGAACTCGACTGACAATGCATCTATCATATAGCTCGCATGCAAGTGGATTGGACCGGGTTGGTTCCTTCCTGCCGTTACACTGGGATTCGGTATCTGTTCGGTTGCGACAGCCTTTGTCCATGATATCCACGGTGCCTCTGGCGTCCGTTTCTTGCTCGGTATGTTCGAGGCTGGTCTGTTGCCCGGTATCGCCTACTACCTGTCTCGATGGTACCGCCGCAGTGAGGTGAGTTTTCTCTATTCGCTTGTGTGAGTATGGAACATTTTGTGGCTAACAAGATCTAGCTGGCTTTCCGTCTCTCCCTGTACATTGTCATGGCCCCTCTCGCCGGAGCTTTCGGTGGTCTTCTCGCCTCCGGTATCCTCACCTTGGATCACTTCGGTGGTCTCCACAGCTGGCGCATGCTCTTTGCCATCGAGGGCATCATCACGATCGGAGTGGCTGTTCTCGCATTCTTCACGATGACCGACCGTCCGGAAACTGCCCGCTGGCTCTCACAGGAAGAGAAGGATCTGGCCATTGCCCGTGTCAAGTCCGAGCGTATCGGAACTACTGAGGTTCTCGACAAGATGGACCTGACAAAGACTCTGCGAGGCATCTTCAGCCCCGTCACTCTAGTCACCGCATTTGTCTTCTTGCTGAACAACATCACCGTTCAGGGATTAGGATTCTTTGCCCCAACCATTGTCCAGACTATCTACCCGCACGCGACCGTGGTGTCTCAGCAGCTCCACACTGTTCCTCCCTATGTCGTGGGCGCGTTCTTCACTGTTCTGTTCCCCTTCCTCAGCTGGCGATTTGACCAGCGCTTGATCTTCTTCATTATCAGCCCGCCCCTGATGATGACTGGATACATCATGTTCTTGGCCAGTGAGAACCCCATGGTCCGGTACGGAGCTACCTTCATCATTGCCAGTGGGGCCTTCGCCTTTGGTGCCCTCTGCACTGCCCACGCTTCCGCGAACGTGGTTTCTGACACGGCTCGTTCCTCGGCGATCGGAACCGTTGTCATGTTCGGCAACGTCGGTGGATTGATCTCCACCTGGTCCTTCCTGCCCTCTGATGCGCCCAACTATCACATTGGCAATGGCCTGAACCTGGCAACTTCCTCCATGACCCTTGTGCTCGGCGCGAGCTTGTGGGCGTGGATTGTGTGGGACAACCGGAGACGTAGCAAGGTTGATGTCAATGCTGTGTTGGCTGGTCTTTCGCAGAAGCAAATTCAGGATATGGACTGGCGCAACCCTGCTTTCCGCTGGCGCCCGTGATCTGTCCATCTCTGTGATAGGACGGTTTTTACGATGTTTCGACTCATGGGAAGGACTTGATGTGTTAATTATTATGAATGTGAATATAGCTTCCATCAATTTGAAGCACAATCTTTGGCACAGTTCCCTTCTGAGTATTGAGTGGTATTTTGTAGTTACCCTAAGCGAATTAAGTACTACTCAGCCTCTCGTACGTGAAACTTCCATTGATAAGGTTGCCGAGAAAACTGGGCAGCGGCCCGCTGTAAAGGGTTGATATTGTAGAGCGCGCCCGTTACATATCGTGCACGTGGTGTCCACGATCCGATCATCCGAGTCAAAAAAAGCACGAGACGAGATAGGACCTCTGAAATTCCATCGAACATGGAAAGAAATTTCAAGGAAGATCACATAGGTACGATCGGTTTAGAAATTTTCGGTGATTGCCCCTTTCGAGAGCCCGACTCCCTATTCGGATTTCGGGTTGTACATATTGGGCGGGGGCCTTCACCCATGCCGGTCCCGGGATGTCACCACGAGAATAAATGGCGATTGTTTACCCAAATCACTAAACCTGCGCTCCACGACTCACGCGATCCAAAAACCAACCATTAAACAATTAACATGCCTTGCGAAGCGTGCCGTACTATCCCGCCCGTGACGGCGAAGGGATACACCCCTCAAGGCCAGTTCGAGAAAATCGCCGGCCTCAACACCTGTACGTTGACTATTCCACGTACCCTGTGACGCTCCTGGATGAGTCTAATAAAAATATCATTCAGATGTCACTGGCAGAGCAGATGCAAAGATTGGACTCGTCGACATCTACGATGTCTTTGGAATGGCCAGCCAGACCATCCAAGGCGCGGATCTCCTCGCCGCCAGGCTGAACGCCGTGGTTCTGACCCCGGACTTTTTTTATGGAGAGCCTCTGAAACATGAATATGTCCCCGCCGATACCGAGGAGAAGAAGCAGATAATTGCGGAATTCATGGCCCACAAGGCCAATATCCCGCGCAACGTTGGTGTGGTGATGGAGGCTGTTGAGGAATACCGCGCCCGATTCCCATCGGTCCGGAAGTGGGGAGCTTTTGGTCTATGCTGGGGTGGAAAGGCAAGTCTCACCTTGAAGTGAGTTGATGTCACACTTGAAGACTGACTCTAGTGTTAATCAGGTTACCGTTCTGGCATCTGGCCCCAACACCCCGTTCGCTGCATCGGGCCAAGTGCATCCCGGGTAAGGCCTTTTTCCAGACCCCAATGAACGCTACCGACCAGAAGCTAATGTCCCTCCATAGAAGGACGGACCCGGCGGATGCGCAAGCACTGTCTATTCCTCATATCGTCCTGGCCTCCAAGGATGAGCCCGCGGATGCTATCGCGGGCTACGCTGACTTCTTCGCCAAGAGCGGGAAGGAAGGATATGTTGAAACATACAGCAAAATGTGGCATGGATGGATGGGTGCTCGAGCAGATCTTGAGCAGGAGGACAGCCGGGCTGAATATGTTCGTGGGTGAGTTTTGGATTGCAATGATGGTGATGGAGATTTGGATACTGATTCGGCATTTTTATTCTAGGTATAACCAGCTGGCCGACTTTTTTGAGAAGCACCTCTCTTGAACGGCCCAGAGATAACAACTTCCTATGTGTACGGAGTAGATCGAGATTCGAATCAACAAGTTCCTTACTCCTCGGCATCCTCGCCGCTCTATATTTCTTCTATTGTAATGGAACTGCTCGCTCTCTTCGTACAAGACCCAAATTTCAAGGGGGCGTTGGACGATTTTTCCAGGTCTTCGCTTTCTTGTCCGCCGATTTGCAGTAGTGAATCAACTTTGAACATAGAAAGAACGCATAAAGACAGCTGTTGATAACTGTACTTGGAAGCAAATAGACACCTTAGGCATCAGGGTGTGACGGAAAAAAGGGGGAAAACGATGGTATTTAGATAGTGGAAACTGTGTGCTAAATACACTGACGGACCGGAATAGCTTTGCTCCGACAGGGTGCGAACTCCACGTGATCGGGGTATTTCTTGACCGCTGTAGAAGTTTAGGCAATTTGAATCTTCACCGCCGCTGCCCTAAACGTGACGACCCACTTCTTGCACCTGCGCTGCACGATGATTCACCCAATCCACTCGACGCCATCCCGGTAACGGGCCGCCAACGGGATCAAAATGAAAACACATCAGGATCCAAGGGGAGAACTGGCTCATCGATGGCCATGGCCTTTGGTACATATACGATGATTTGCCTTAGTTTGATGGATGGTATTCAACTTCATTTGAACCATGGACGCGACAAAACCAGCTATCAAAGGCGTGGCCGAGACCCATCGCTCTTCGCCTGAGGATGATCCTGCTTGTGAAACGATATCAAATCATGAGCAAGCAGCCAATGAAAAGTCCCCGAAAGCACCAAACTCTCTCCCAACCAAGCCGAATGAAACTGACCCGTCAGAACAGAAAGATGGTCACGTTGCTGGCGAGGCTCCGTACAGCGTCCTCCCTCACGGCGAGAAAGCATTCGTGATCGTCGTTGGGTCGTTTGCAGCACTGATTTCTCCGCTGTCGAGCAGCGTGTATTTGCCGGCGCTAAACTCTCTTGCTCGGGATATGAACGTTTCTGTCTCCCTGATCAATCTCACTCTCACGACCTACCTAGTACGGCTACCCATTTCATCCCACTTCTGCAACCACGAGAAAGCGAATGTACTAATCCACAACCCTTGATAGATCTTCCAGGGATTGGCACCATCTTTCGTTGGGAGCTTTTCCGATGGCCACGGCCGGCGACCCGCTTACGTTGTTGCATTCATTGTTTACCTCGGTGCCAATATTGGCCTCGCGCTTCAGAACAGCTACCCAGCATTGATGGTCTTGCGTTGTCTCCAATCTGCCGGGAGTAGCGGGACGATTGCTCTGGGCAGTGCCGTAGTAGCTGACCTGACTACACGAGCGGAGCGAGGAAAATACATTGGATATGCTAGTATGGGGATTTCCCTGGGTCCTGCTCTCGGGCCCATTGTTGGTGGGTTATTGGATCATTTCCTGGGATGGAGGTCCATCTTCTGGTTCCTCGTGATACTCTCGGGAGTCTGTTTCATCGTCATTCTTCTCCTTTTGCCCGAGACGTGCCGAGCCGTGGTCGGCAATGGTTCCGTGATTCCACCCTCGTGGAATCGCCCTCTTTGGATCCTTTTGGCACCCAAATCGCGATCTCGGCGAGATGAGAAATCTCCGGACCCGACAACCATCCAGAAGCCTAAGCGGCGACCGAATCCGATCTCCTCATTACTCATTCTCGCCCAGAAGGAAGCTGGATTGATTTTGCTGTATGGGGGTCTTCTCTTCTCGGGCTACATGGCTGTCCTGAGTACGCTTTCGACTCAACTAAGCAGTCGGTTTGGGTTCAACTCCATCCAAATTGGGCTGTGTTATCTTCCAATTGGACTTGGAAGTATCAGCTCTCGCTGGACTGTTGGAACTCTTCTTGATTGGAACTTTCGACGAGAAGCACGCCTCCAGGGTATGGCCATCCATAAAAATCGACAACAAGAGATCGAAAATTTCAACATTGAACGGGCTCGACTGGCAATTACACTACCCATGATCTATATGGGGGCACTCTCCGTTCTCGCCTACGGTTGGGTAATGCAATATCACACGTCGCTCGCTGGCCCCATTGTGATGCTGTACTTCATGGGTCTCACCACAAGTGGTTCGTTCAATACATTGAACACGCTGGTGGTGGATGTGAATCATCAAAGCGCTGCTACGGCTGTGGCTGCTAGTAACCTTTGTCGGTGTCTCATGGGTGCCGGTACTACTGCATTTGTGGGACCCCTAATTGATGCTATTGGCATTGGCTGGACTGGTACTATCGTGGCTGCTCTCTGGGGCCTGTTCAGCCCTATGCTGTGGCTTGTTTTTCTGCGTGGTCATTCATGGAGGCAGGACCAGGCGGGCCGAGAACAGCGCAGGCTCCAGACCTCAGGTGAAGACCCACAAACCAGACCCGATCTTGAAAAAAGAAGGGGAGAAACTCAGTTGTAACCCGAGGAAAAGTTCGCTAGCACTGAATTCATCATTTGTGTGTACAATAATTAGAGCACCAGTGTGTATTGCATGATATGCCGACCTCTGTGATAAGCTATTTTGAAAAGCCTTGCATATGAATACTTTCACTAAGCACCTACTCTGGGTTAGGTAGCTGCGCACTCAGAACTGATCTCCGTATCTTACGTCTCGGACGAGCCTATCTAGCAATCCCTCGAGGCAAATGTAAAGAGGAGAAAGACTTAGGCCTGAGGCATTAAGGTACCAAGGCACCAAGGCACCAAGGCATCGAATCGCGCCCTTTTTGCACTGTACTGTAGCGTATGTACTGTACTGTACTGTTACCAGAAAGTCAATGCACGGACCACTGCCAAATGACGCGGCCTTTTGTTTGTCTCGGGAGTCGGATGTACTCCGTACTGATAACAGTATGTACCCTGTCTACGGACTAGACTCTAAACGATCATGTACGGATGCGGAGAATGAAATTCAAGAGCTTCATCTCACAGTAGTTTTGCAAAGCCCAGGCCAACGCCACCATCGGAACTCGTAACTTGTCAGCGCATGGTATTATGCCCATAAGTTAAGGTCATCAAATGAAACCCTTAGAAGCAGGTTCTTCGAGGCGAATAATGCGGTGGAGATAGTAGTCCCTGTTACGGAAAGCTGGCGTCAACAAATAACAAGCAAATCAGGTGATGAGCAGGGATGCTGACGAGGTTTGGGGGGCCAAGCGGGGCAAAAGCCAGCAGTAAACGGGATGAAGCCCAACATCTTTGATTCGATTCGTCTTGTGTGCGTCCCAGAAGAGCCCACTGTGGAGCTGGTTTCGACACAACATGGCCCTGCCACCTGATCTAGTCCGCGACGCTAGGCTTTCAACACATCTTCACGGACCAGAAACGATTCATACATACCTCGAATCTGACCCAATCTCGGGAAGACGGCTTATTGCTAGAACTGAACACTGGCAGCGGCATGGAAATATCGGCAATGGAGCATATGGGAGTGGCTGGTTAGAGGAATGTATTAAAGGCGAAAGAGGTGCTCGATTTCGAGCCGTGAAACAAAAATTTCCCTCGATTCTCGCTCCGGGCGAGTCGACTATACCCCCGAGCTGGAGGCCATTGCCAAGTTCTCGAGCCCAGCCCCAATGTAAGTACCTGAGACATGATCAGTCCAGCGTGATACATAAGGTAACATTGGCAGTATGTGCGGTGCTTTGTTAAGTCCTTTGGCTGGTATGAGACCTTAGGGAACCTTTGTATTGCTATGGAGTATCTTGAACGAGGCGACCTCCAGCATTACTTGGATCATTCACGTTCGCCCCTCTCCGAGGATGACACAAAGGAAATTACATTTCAGGTTCTTGAAGGTCTCGATATGATGCACCAAAATAGCTTCGCCCACCGTGACCTTAAGCTGCAGGTAAAGCACTCTCTCATAGACTTATAACCCATCGAGACTAACTACGCTACTGCAGAATATTCTGATCCAATCGCACCCACCGAGTGTATGGTGGGTCAAACTGGCCGAGTTTAGAATTAGCAAACGCACCGAGGAAGCATCCGGAGGTTCAACTCTGCATGGTACTCCGGGATACATAGCTCCTGAGATATGGAATTTGACTGCACGGGGTAGCCCGTACGCACCTGATATATGGGCTCTTGGAGAGACTACATTTCAGTTGCTCACCAAGAAGCCTGCTTTTCCGAACATGGGATCGATCAAGTCATACATGTCAGATCCGGACGCATTTCCTGTCAAAGCACTCAAAAGTTGCAGGACCACCTAGCTAGGGATGGAATTTGTTCGCTCGCTTCTGCATCCTCTTCCAGCTAGCCGACCGACTGCTGCAGATGCCATCTCACACAAATGGATCAAAAGGATGATGTTTGAGATACCAGATCCTAAATCTCCACTGATTATTCACGCTGGTCATGAAAACCGCCCCATATCATTTGCTTCGATGAGCGACCAGTTTGCATCCGTGAATGCAAAGATTTCAATGCCTGAAGTGGTGGCCCGCTCAGCAAAGGCTCCTCAGCCTATGAGGACATTGACGGATCGTAATGCTGTGCCTATTGACGCTGCATCAAGTGGAGCCGAGTCCGATGAAGCTGGGTCCAATGTTGGGTTTGCAGAAGCGACTGAATTCAGTGCACATCACCCGCGCTCCATCGGGAGCAATGCATCAATCGGTAGACTACGCCTAAGCGATAAGCACGACGAACACAACGATAGGAAGTCCTACATTGCAATTTCCCCCAATGGCCAATGAGGAAACCCTGATAACTGCGGCGGACGACATGATTAGATCATGGACTATCGGACCCCCCACCGGGAGGACATGGACTATCGAGTCCCCCACCGAGAGGATACGTTACCGGACGGCGAAAATGTCGATGTGTGGTGAAGATGTGCATGAGCTTGCCTTCTCTCCAGATGGCAAGTATTTTGCTTCTGGCTCCCAGAATCGGGTTTCCAGTATTCAATACATTTACCTGTGGGATGTCCCTAATTTTCTAAGCAGAATACAGCTCGTAGGATCTCGCTACATCTTTAGAGAGCATACAACATACCTGTGTTTCTCCCCCGACACCACACTTCTGGCCAGTGGAGACTCTGCTGGAAAAATTCATGTTTGGAGACTTGATGATATTGGATCTCCGGTGTATCAAAGGAATTGCGAGAAGCTACTTGGGGTCATGTTTAGGCAAAATGGGGATCTGTTGATCATTGATTCGACTGATATTCATACCCAGAGTTTCACATCGAACTATTACGATACAGTCGCTTTCCCCAACAAACTCAGCACAAGCAGGGTTACCTTTTCGTCAGATGGGTCATACTTCGCCTGCCGTGTTTCTGACACACAAATTCGAGTTTCGTGTTACCGCCACTGGGAAATTGTTCCGAAAGCTGAATTTCGGTGTCTACGACAAGATTCACTCCATGGCTCTTTCTCCAGATGGACACACCGTCGCAATGACTGTCTATAATAGAAAGAACAAGGGTTCCCAAATAATTCTCTGCGATGCGGTTGACGGGAAAGAGCGTCAGGTCATACCAACTGCGGATAAGAGCACGCTGCTTGCGTTTTCTCCTGACAGCCAATTACTCGTAAGTGGTCATATCGGGGGATTTCGATTGTGGGAAAACGACGTGAACACGGAAGTATCATCGGCCTCATGAATAGAGATAAAGGAGAAGGAAGATACATCAACTCGCTGGTCAAGTTTGATGGCCCCTCTCATAGGACATCGAGTTTTTTTCTTCTGCTAGTGTCATTGGATGATATCTTATGCTTATGACAATTGTAATCGAAATCGCGCTCAAACATGGTCAAAGTCCGGACGAGGTAATTGCAGTACGTTGAAGGCTGCTGTTAACCAAGATCGGAAACAAGGCAAATCATTGGTCGGACCGAGAGTGGAGGCGATTGCGCGGCATTTGGCTTCTGTGGAAGGGGACGAAAGGAGTGTGGATTCTCAAGACCTGGGTGTCATACAGAGTCAAGCCCAGCGTTATTATTCCATGCAGACGATGACCGGGACATCTCGGAATTAGTATTATTATTGTCAACGCCAACCCCCGGTGCCCTCTCCATGCTCAGATTACCTGATCATCGCAAAACAGCAAAGCTTGAATAAGCTTGGCGGGCTCCGCTTGCCGGTTGTTACGGGCCGAACTCTTCTTTACTGTACTGACTGGGCGCGTGGCCGCACCCCACAATAAGTGTTGACGACGCTAGCGCCGAGGATTACGCATGCTCCTGACGCTATATTTAATTTTCTATGAGACGAAATGGAGAACCCTGATTATTTCCGTCGAATATCTAGAAGTCCCTTTTCTCCAAGTGTTGCCAGTCAATGATGGTCTTTAGAATCTATCATTGAGTGTGCATCTGGATTGAATCCGGCTAATCTTTCTATGAGCTATCTCCGCTTCTAGAAAGAAGACCCACTCGACCTTTTTGCAAGGGCACATACATTATCAGGATTCGAGATGTATTTGCCTGGTTTTGGGCGTGGGCTGAAGACCCTGGTGCTCACGCTTCTCCTGTCTAATCCGACTGGTGCTATTGATTTGAGTATCAATGATGAACGTACGTGAAACTGTGTGGAAATGCGTCGTGTGGCCTTTACCGAAACGAAATCGTGCTACGAGCTGATGAGGTTGGATGGCTGGGTGTTGATTACTGATACTGTTCTTGAAATAGAATCTATCAAAGATGCCGCCAGCACGACCACATACGCTATGATGACCTATTATCACGGAAACGAGACCGGCCATATTCCTGGAGCCTTCGCAAGCAAATGGTGGGAGGGCTCGGCTCTGTTCTTGGCCTTACTCCAGTATTGGCATTTCACAGGCGACACAACCTACAATGAGGAGCTACGGGTTGGATTGCAATGGCAGTCTGGTACCGATGGCGATTACATGCCTAGCAACTATAGTAGCTACCTGGTAATCACTTGTCCTAGCTATCCCCTGGCTATCCACCGCTTCCGCAGAGCTATTTTAACCTCTGGTCGGCGAATAGGGAAACGATGACCAGATGTTCTGGGGACTTGCCGCCATGACGGCCGCCGAACTACGGTTTGCAGACGTTTCAAATGGATTCTCGTGGCTGTCGCTGGCCCAAGGTGTCTACAACACTCAAATCAAACGATGGGATACCACTGCATGTAATGGTGGTATGCGATGGCAGATTTGGCCGTATGAATCGGGTTATACGATGAAGAATGCGATCTCCAACGGCGGTCTTTTCCAGCTATCGGCTCGACTTGCTCGGTACACCAATGATGCAACATATGCGAAATGGGCTGAGAAGATCTGGAACTGGTCATTACACTCTCCACTACTCAGCAACTCGACTTGGAACGTTGCCGACTCCACAAATATGAATGATAATTGTGCAACTCAAGGAAACACTCAATGGTCATATAACTATGGCACTTATATGATGGGCGCCGCCTATATGTATAACTATGTAAGATGTGATGCCTGATTCTGCTTATCTTGTTAGAGATTCCTTTACTAACGGATGAAATATTAGACAAACGGAAGTTCTGAATGGCTCTCTGCCGTTAATGGACTCATGAACAAAACCTTTGAGCACTTCTTCCCCACCAGTAATGGTGGCATTTTCGAGGAAGTCGTCTGTGAGCCTTCAGAAAGCTGTAACGACAATGAGATTCTTTTTAAGGGTCTCGTCTCTTCGTGGCTATCGTTTACGGCTCTCTTAGTTCCATCGACATACAACACAATCCTGCCATACCTCCAAACCTCGGCCAAGGCTGCTGCCTTATCCTGCACGGGACATAATAACAACACATGTGGAGTACGGTGGTACCAATCGAAATACGACGGATGGATTGGCATGGAAGAGCAAATCAGTGCCACTAACCTCTTCGTCGCAAATATGATTCAATTCAACACTAGTGGCCCGGTCACGGCAACAACGGGTGGAAATAGTACGAGCAACCCTACACAGGGCGAGAACGCTACGTCCTCATCAACTACTAAACAAAGTACCATTACGACGGGAGAAAAAGCCGGGGCTGGGATTTTGACCGTTGTGTTTGTTGTCGGATGGGTCGGCTTGATGGGCTTCACAGTACTTGGTGGCTGAACATATTCTGCGCGGCATTTGGGTTTCGGAGTTGGATTGGTTTGATTATGGCTATTCAAAGTTTGATACCTCTGTTGATTGTTCACTTATAGAGAGATTTGCCCACAAGTTATTCCTCGGCCGTGTATTATAAGCCATAGCAAAGCCTGGTAGAAGGACGGCGCTAGCAGACTATCCCGACTCTTATCTGACATTAAGTCGATAGAGGAGCTTTACTTAACTACTAGGGAGAAAGTTCCTCGGAAATTACATATCATCGGTAAATATTTCTGTCTACCCTGCTGAAAAGCACCATGGATGTTAAAATTTCATTGTAATATACGTTAAAAGTTAGCCAGCCTGTGGCTAGGATAATGTTTGGCTGGGCGGCAGTACTCTCCAAAAGTTGCTATCAAAACCCTTGGATGGAGAGGTTCAGGGAGTGACACCTCTGCAAGAACTAGCCTTTCAATTCAGCCACAAGCTTGTCACCCAAAGCTTTGATGCTGTCCTCAAAAGCGGTGCGATTTCCAGCCTGCCAGTTTGCCTTGCTACCCGGAACAGCATCCTGACCAATGAAGCCTAGATACAAGACATCATCCGGTCCATGTCCATTGTTCCCATTGATACCGTCGTTGGGGTAGCACATATGAGCAAGGGAAATGGAAGCCTCTCCAGTCGGGTCAGATCCATTGGTGTCGCCCCAAATACCGTGGAGCTGCACTATGTGAGTGTTTCATCCCCGAGAATGGCAGAGAATTCACACAAACAAGTAGACTTACCAGCTGCTTATTGCAAACAACAGCCATAACACTCAAAGGCTCCATGCCATATTGCTGAGGGTCAAAGTTGGTGTTTCCAAAAACAACGTAGAGATAAAAATTTGCATCCAAATCTTGGATACCATACTGGCTCAACTGGTCCTTGAAAGCAGTCTCGCCTTTTCCAGTCTCTTCACTATCACAATCCCCATACTTGTCAGACCATCGCAATCTACATCCATGTCGTCGTACTGGCCGCCATTGCCAGAACTATGGAGATAGATTGCACCATTAATATTGCCACAGTATGAAAAGGTTTTAGCACCATCGATGCTATCAGTGAATCCCCCTGCAAGCTTGTTGTTGCATTTTCCAGACTATTTCTGTTAGAGTGGAGGATGAGCTACTTGAATGCCAAGTTTGTATTTCACCTTGTGGTTGTTATAAATCTGCTTAAGGTTATCAGGTAGATCGTAAGCCGAAGTGAGACTAGCCGATAGAATAGTTACGATATACAGAAACTGCATTGCGGGCGTCCTGAAATTGATTTGTTATCTCGTGTGCTGATAGTTTGGCTAACGGTTCCTGCAACATGGGCATGTTGACGCGCATTTATATTCCCTAACCTCGCATTAGAATTCTATATATAGGCAGTGGATATTGTTTGGGAGCTAAGTGTGGGATATACTAAAAGAAAACCCAAAGTTTGTAGTTACAGAAACCAAGGGTCTAGCTCCTCGCGGTGAAAGTTCTAGATACGGTAACTCCGTGGAGAGAAACAAAGATTATAAGCTATTTCTAGCTAAGCTGATCTGCAAAGGGACCCAAAGGTGCTACGGTATGACACCGAAGTGTAATCGCAGGCATCAATTCTTAGGTAGTCTTAATGCGCAGCCAGTGAGCGGATAAAATATCCGAGTTTCAGGGTCCAGGGACCAGTTTCCCAAACGGGGAAATAGCTGAGTGTGAAACATAATACCGATATCGATCCCACTCTTGCTTCAATAACGACCGTGAATCCTCTGAAAGATCTAAGTTGATCAAAAGATCAGCGGTAGGGGCTAACGAACCGGGCGATCCGATAGATTTATGTGGGTAGTTCAACAACAGGAGTCGACGAAGAAATAATAATTAGAGCCATCAATGAGGTAGCCCCGAGATTACCGACCATTACTAGTTTGATAGTTATCCAATATAACCATAGATAAACATGAACGACTCTAGTCAGTTAGTTATTACGACAGCCTTAGAGTCATAATACATAGCTTATCAATATATCAATAGACATACTAAGATCGATACAATTGAATTTGTTCACGAGCTAGGATGTATGAGTAGAAACGCCGGGCAAACTCTTTCATTTCCGAGAGAGCCCTAGAGGCACTCTTTGTGTTTTGATCCACCCCATACGACAAAATAGTCGGTCTGAAAACAATAGGTGTCGCAATATTGATGCGATGCGACGGTATTAGTGTATTAGAGAATGTGGGAAGGCTTGAGAAAGACGCCCACGACAAATAGCACCAGATACAGGAGGCTCTCGATAGAAGTGACAAAAAGGTTCAAAGTAGATCCATCTCGGAAGTAGGTTTGTCTCAAAGAGCTAAGTGTGGTTCCGGTATTCTGATATCTCGGATGAAATTTGACATGATCATCGGCATAGCCAGTTGTAGCCAAAGAGACCTAGAGACTTAGAGAGACCCTCTGTTTTGCTTGTAGTACCTACTGTAGTAGATCCATACCTGGCAATTCATCCATGTGGGCCCTAACGTGACTAATCCCGTGACTAATCCTCTCGGATATACTCCGTACAGTATCTCCTTTCTCCGGGTATCCATCGATCCTGCCACTCCTACGAATGTCTGCTGTTGTCGGAGTGTATAGCTGGCATCGACAGCCAAATGGACCCACCCCGACTGCTCGGACCACCACGCTAAGCCTATCTAGGAGCCAGCTGTCGGGATCAGCTCTCGAAAGTAGTTTAGCGCTTCGTATCAAACAGATGAATACACACGGAAACTTCCCCTTTCTCTTCATCTTCCTGGCAATCGCGCAATTGACTCTTGTACAGCAAAAATGACCTCTTTAGGCGAGTAATTGTCTAGCCTTGATGCTAAAAACGATCGTCTGATCAATGAAAAAAGGGAGCAAGACGCTGAGCTACGAGTACGCAGATAGCCTCTAGATATCTGCGAGATATCTGGAACAGATTCCTACCTAGCTAATCGTTCATAGTGGGAAATATGTTAAACAGGACCGACTTAGGTAACCGAGAATAAGGGCTATAAGCTAAGCTAAGATATAAAGGATACGCTAGGAAAGAGAGTAACAGGAAGAGGAGGATAGGCTACTTAAGGCTAAGATCCGACTACGTGCGCGGTAAAAGGAATGGGAAGAGGGCTGACGCTAAGGGATTAGATATCTACTAGTCGTCTGTTAGGTATCTAGTGTACTGAACTACTCTCTGCGGAACTACTCTCTGAGATTCACGTAAATCTTTAAGATAAACGCATTCAAAAGATTTTTGGTAGAAAAACTATCATTTAAGGTAGTAAAAACACTATGAATACTCTAGTAAGGTAAATTTCAAAGAATTCCAACCGCCATTACCTATAATAGCTTCCAGAGAGGGGTTAGCTATCTGCTAGATATCTAGCAGATATCTTTATACTTCGGTAACTACTAGGTATCTAACAAAGAATCTCCGGAATTCTAGTCTATGCAAGATGTAAATATATATCTTTCGCTGTTGTGTTCCTCCGAGTTCACCAAATATCTGGCAGGTGTCTGACAGATATCCCCTGCCCGAACGCGTTACTCCGACCATATAATCATTCGACCTTCAGGAGGAGGGTGATAGCCAATAGAATAGTTTATAAGTGGGCCGGTGTGCCAAGGTATTTGAGGTGGATGCGCCAGACCTCCGCACTAAGCCATATTAGGTATAGTCAATACGAACTGTCGGTCTCAGCTTTTTTGGCTGTCGGACCGAACTAACCGGCCCCTTACAAAAATTACATTTTATTACGGACCCCCGCTACGCGAGGGTCCTACACCTCAACGAAATCATTCACCTCAACAATATCACATCTCTAAATCCTCCTCCCTTCGCAATTCGCATGATTTCTCAACCACCATGGCCGAAGCAGACCTCTCGATTGAATCGCGTATTCAATCGGCCCTTCTTGACCTAGAGGACCAAAATAAGCCTAATATTAAGGGCTACGCGCGTGCTCATAACCTACCGTATCAACGGCTTCTTGCGCGTTACAACGGCCGCAAATCGCGCTATGAGCGTAAGCCAGCAGGTCGCAAGCTTGATGAAGCACAAGAATCTGCTCTGTGCAGATATCTTGATTACCTTGATTCGATCTATCTACACCCTAAACGCGCTGAAATCGCTGCTGCGGCCAATTCGATTCTTGCTCATTGTCACACCGACCCTACGCAACCCCCACCTACAATCGGCCAAAATTGGCTACCTCGCTTCCTTACACGTCACCCTGAATATCGCGTACGCCGCCTAAGGGCCCTCGATATCGAGAGGAAGAAGTGTCTGGATCGGCAGATCGCTACAGAGTGGTTTGAATCGTATAAAGCTACGATTGCCCGCTACGGTATCGTAGCCGATGATATTTGGAACTTCGATGAGACCGGCTTTAATATTAGAGTAGGTAAAGATTAGTGGATTATTACACGCGAGCTAAAGCGTGTTCTCTCTAGTAATTTTAATAGTAATCGCGAATATACGACCGTGGTTAAAGCTATCTCTGCTACGGGTGTTGCGGTTACACTAATAGTGATACTAAGCGCGAAGCTCCTACTACGCCGCTAGTTTGATATTACTACTAATAAGGGCCTTGCTGTCACTGAAACGGGCTATATAAATAATATTCTTGCCCTATAATAGATACGCCTATTTCATTAGACCACTAAAACCTCTTAAAAGGGCACCTATCGTATGTTAATCTATGATTAATTTAGCTCGTATCTTATATACGAATTCGTTAAGTTCTGTGAAGATTAATAGATTATTCTCTTCTTCTTACCACCGCATTTAAGCTATCTTCTTTAACCGCTTAATATAGGAGTATTCAGTGCTTATAAGCACTAGCATAGCGAGTGGGTATACGATATAACTATAGCTAACTACGAGAAGATCACGAAAGATGACTTCCTTAGTGCACTTCACTAGATTCGAACTAAAACCTTTAAGCCATCTACAATCAAGCTTAGCTTTAAGCTAATAGGGCTATAGCTAATTAACCCCTAGAGGGTTATTAACGACCTAGTCGGCTATGATACACTAAGCCCTCCCTCGTCGGTTATATCTAGATCAACTTCTGATCTTAGCACCCCTAAGTGTGACGGGCCAAAGCCCGATGGTAAACCATGTACCATGGCCGCTTTGGACATCGTCTTGGCGGAAGGTTCGGAGCG
>JAMAGZ010000178.1:0-36778 GCA_023626575.1 Penicillium sp. PF1803
AAGCGCCTGCATAACCATTACGCCACTAGTTAGGTTGCAACAGGTTAATAGAGTGTTGATTGATTGATTGATTGATTCATTCTGTCGGCAATGGTATAAGGGACATTGTAGATCTTTGCAGCGGCACGGATGCATAGTTTGCTGGAGCATCGATTAACTTCAATGGCAATAATGATTGGACTTGCATAGTTTGTTGTTGCGAAATTACATGGAAAATGTAGAAGGTGGTGTTGTGTGGGAAAAGTGATCGTGCAATGTGATGAACCACGTTATTCATATTCTTCACATTCTCCTCGAAGCCCTACTTGTAGCAACTGTTCATCTCGGCAGAGTACAGCTCTGCCAAAGCTAGTCTTTTTACTTCTCCTTTATGGTTCCTCGGAACTGGCTTCTCCGCTCGCACTAGGATGACTCGGGACAGCTTAATTACTTGGTGCTCAGGCATTCCCTCACAAGTTTTCTCAATCGTGGGCCAGACTTCTTCGAAGGAAATCCGTGGAGTTTCCTGCAGCTCCAGTATGAGACAGACCACAGAATAGTTTATGCCAAGCACGATTGCCGTCTTGACAGACACATGACTTTCGATATTCTTTTCAATCGCCGATGGGTCGAACAACATGTCTTTGACCACAATTATATTGTCTGGTCGGCCTTCATATTTCCAATGGTCTGGTTTGTTGGGGTGCTGGGAGAATAGGTCACCTGATGAGAATATATCTGCGTCTGGAAGTGTAAGAAACACAGGTTGAATGCCGGTGGCTTGATTGCGCTTGATAAATTGCATCTCGAAACGGCTTGGGGCTTTTTCAACCCACTTGATCCCATCTTTTTCGGCATTTATGTTGAGATAATTCCAGTCCTCAGGGTCAGTTTCAAAGCTGACTAAGTAGCCACTTTCAGTTGTACCCCATAGCGTAGCTAAATGGGTACCATCGATGAGCAAGCGAGCGACATCCCATGATAATGGAGCTGGATCAACGAGATGGTCAGTATGAACGGTAAACATCAAGCGAGACACTTACCCCCAATCCAAAATATTTTCCGTAGTCGCGTGAGTTGCTCAAGCAATGTTTGGCTATTTTCTATTAATGACAAGAAGCTTGGAAAAACAATTGCATCGTCACAGCCAGCTTTTTGTAACCAAGATGCAGCTCTATCCCCGCTATATTTGCTTACGTGGAAAGGCAGGAATACGACGACAACGTCGAGAAAGACCGCCGCACCAATACCAGCAATCATGCTCGTGTAGCAGCAACGTAGGCCGCAGAATCGTCGTGAACGTTTCTGAGCATGACACACGGGATTGTGATGGTCAGACACCTCTTTTCCTCGGAAAGGAGGTATGCTCTGACCTTCATCCATTACGGCCACATGAGCATTGGTCCATACTCTGGCCTTTGGAAATCCTGTTGTTCCGGACGTGTGGAAGACCTGGTCTCAAATCAATATTACTACTAACACAATCATGCTTTCGCAAATTGGACATACAATGATTGGATCCCGAGCAGCATCGGCAAAAGTTTTCGTATAAGGAAAACTTGGCACTTTACCAACCCCGATCAATCTCTCCACGCTGGGGATCATTATGGTTGGCAAAGAGTATATCTTTGGCACGTTAGGAGACTCCTCTTCTGTAGTGAAAAAGACCTTGGCATCTGCGTCCTGGAATAGTCGGGCCATGGCAGAAGCATCGTTGACCAAGGTGCAGAAGAGAATCTAAAGGCCCATCTATTAGTACTTATAGAAGATAAGAGATCAAAGTGAGTTTTTACTTTATATCCACATTTGATGGCCGCAACCAGCATACCATAGTGACGAAGGTCAAGAAAACCAGCAAAAGCAATTGTATCGAAAGGCTTTAGCCCGATTTGACTGCATATATCCCTCATCCACCAGGATAATCGATCGATGATTCTGGCAAATACTCCAAAGGTCAATTCATATGTCTCACCAGAGTGATGAGGTGCTTCTAGGAACTCTGCGAATACGCGATCCGGGTCACTTTGAGCGATAGCGTCTATGGTGGTCGGCAGCAGTCTTGGCAGATAGATGGAAGTGTTAAGTGATTCATTAGGCGTGAATCCGTCATGGCCTTCCGTAGAATTCGACATTATTTTTTCAGAAAAAAGGGATGATAGTGGAAGGATCTGATGGAAGAATTCCAGGCATAGGCACGACAGGTAGATTCACAGCTAGATAGGGTTATTCGTCGGTTACTTTTCCTAGTCCCTCGGTTGAGTACAGTCTGACAAAAAACCTCGCCCCTCTTAATGTAAAGTGAATAATTATAGTGACTAAAAGTAAAAATGAGGGGTTTCATGCATATTACGGTTCTAGACACAGAATATTCCGACGCTAGAGGACATGGGTTCCAAATACAGAGTCTTCCGACGCTAGAGAACATAGTATCTAGGTACGGACTATTACAACGCCAAAGAACGTGGATTCTAGATAGAGATGTTACAACGCTAGAAAAAACAGGTTCCAGATGTAGACTATTCCGACGCTAGGGAACATAAGTACAGGACTATTCCGACGCTAGAGAATATAGGTACGGATGCAGATTATTATAACGCTAAAGAACGTGGATTCTAGATAGAGAGGTTACAACGCTAGAGAAAACAAGTTCCAGATGTAGACTATTCCGACGCTAGGGAACATAAGTACAGGTGCAGATTATTACAACGTTAAAGAACGTGGATTCTAGATAGAGATGTTACAACGCTAGAAAAAACAGGTTCCAGATGTAGACTATTCCGACGCTAGAGAATATAGGTACGGATGCAGATTATTATAACGCTAAAGAACGTGGATTCTAGATAGAGAGGTTACAACGCTAGAGAAAACAGGTTCCAGATGTAGACTATTCCGACACTAGAAGACAGGGATTATAGGTACAGACGTTACAACGCTAGAGAACATAGGTTTCAATGCTATTGTATATATTGACATACCAAAAGATGTCAGCGAGATTGCGCTATTCCAACATCTCCATTATACCCAAGCCGAGGACGCAAAATCATAACAGCCGAAACATACCTAATTACTAGCCGTCAGGACCGGTCAATACGCCATCTACCCTGTCCCAAATTTCACCGATGGCAGCTCAGAGAAACAGCGTAAGGGAGAGTAGCTTATACATATGCGTATGATAATATAAGAATGCAAACTACTTGACAGTGGCAAGGCATCACCAAAGGTTTAGGAAAGGTATCTTTCCCTTCAAAAAAAGGATTCGATCTGTCCTAGGAGACTGTCAGTCGAGATTTATAATTAGCAGGAGCGTCACAACGAGCATGTCCCAATCGCGACTTCCTTCAACAGCGGATGGTGGCCCAGCCTCGCCTCCCCCTTCCAACTTTTGGCAATGGCTCGCTTTCGGCACCCTCCCTCAGACAGCAAGTTTGGCTCTTGTAGTGCATCACCAATCTCCTGGTCGCCTCTCTTATATCTTTGCTCCTTCCACATCATCTTCGACTTCGCCGTCAGACCAGCTCGGGTTCCGCTGCTCCTTCGGTCAACTGCTCGATGCCGTCGAGAGATTTGCAACCATTCTTTACGCCGAGGGTTTACGTGAGGGTGACGTAGTCGCTTCTTTCATTGGCAATGACCGTGCAGTGGAATGGGCTCTTCTTCTGTGGACATCGTGGAGGGTTGGCGCTGTTTTCGCGCCAGTAGAGCCCGGGCTGTTAGGCCGGAGAACAGAATTGAGAGAGGTTTGCAAGCTGTTGAATCCCAAAGTCGTGATACTTAATGATTCGACAGACATGAGGTCATGGATGGAGAACGACATGGGAGATGAAAACAAAGTAATTCGGCTCACTTGCGGTGAAAATATCGACAACGACGGAAACAAATGGTCCTCGATTGCACATTTGACTTGTCAACTGAATTGTTTATCCTCTCCACCGCTGCCCGTGTCGGGACCTACGCAGCCTGCTCTTATCATGTTCACGTCCGGCACGACCAGTACACCAAAAGGCTGTCGCCTTACTTTTGCCAATATTCACGCTGAAATTGTAGGGCATCGCGCATTCGCAAGTAGTAGCTGGTCGTCCGCAGCGAGGTTCCTCGTGACCACCAGCCTCTTTCGGCCATTATGCTACCTTGGGTGCTTGAGCTCGTGGACTGCTGGCGGAAGTGTCATCTTTACAGCATCTACTTTCGACACAACGGCAGTGGTAGAGGGCCTGAAGGTGGAGAGAGCGACACACCTCATGATGGTGCCGACGCAATTGCACGCGCTGATAAACGAATTCGTGCAGCAACAGCACTCTCTGGAACATGAGCTCCTGTTCGTTACGTCAGCGGGCGATGTTTCAGAGAGAGAGCTGATCGGTAACACCCGACAAGTCTTGAAGCCGCGTCGATTCGTTCCCCATTGGGGCGCCACAGAAGGTTCGCCTCTGTTTGGCTTTTCAGTTGTAGACAACACATCGGCCTCGCTCCCGATGTTGAAAAGTGGTGCTACAGGTATCGGCCGCGTCTTACCAGGAACCAAAGTGAAGATTTGCTTGGCCAACGAGTCGTCTCCAACGCTTGTGCCAAGGGGGACCCGGGGCGAGCTTCACGTGTCTTCTCCTGCGTTGATTCAGAGCTACCTGGGCGGTGTGTCAAGTTCCAGTTTTTACGAGGATGCACAAGTAAATTGGTTCCGAACTGGTGATTGGGCGGTGATGGATGACGAGGGTGTGGTGTATGTAGTTGGGAGGATCAAAGACACGATCAAGTGTAGAGGAATCGGCCTATTTCCTCCAGTGATTGAAGGATATCTAAAGGATTTCTTCGGCATCCAAGTAAGTTGGTCACCATCAAACAATGAAATGATTTCCATATTAGAAGATATGGAGACCATATCCACCGCCTTATGGGACAGCCCAGCTTCAAATTCTAATACGCCTAGTAGGCAACAGTTGTTGGTGTTCCTGACGTCGAGTACGGAGAGAAGCCTGTTGCTATCTTGATTTCAATGCCACCGAAAATCGCAGATCAAATGGACAGTCATCCCATCACGACTAGATTGAGCTCATCGAATCATACCAAGTCAAAGGGAACGGAAGCAACTCGGCGAGCGATGATTCGTTGCGTTTCAGCCCACCTTGGTACAGAGTATATGCTGGGAGCAGTTTATACGCTTGAAGAGTTGGGATTAGCTGACTGGCCGCTAAATATCTCAGGAAAGTTGGATAAAAATGCGCTTCGACATTGTGTTGTAAATAAGGCAATAGGAAGTGGCTAAATTGAGTTGTGTTTTACACACACGGCCTTCCATAGTAATTTAAGATTTTTTTTTGTGCTTGTAATTTTGCGCTCGAAATGTACCTTTTTGATTGTTCGCATAAGGATTTGCTCTCAAACCCGAATAATATGGATGCACTAATCCAGTATTATTGGGATGGTATTATGTCAAGATTATGGAGTAAGTACCAAGTGTACGGAGTACAGGTCCATTACATGGACCTTGCCAATTTAGGATGTATTTCACATGTAGCTGGGTACCGACCTGGACACCAATCTGGTCCCTCGAATACTCGGGTACACCGCTGGGGAGACAACTCAACATTACCCCTTTTGTTTAGGAGTTTCTTCTTCAATCAATCGAGTAATTAACCAATTCATCTGATTATGTCGCTTCCTTATTGGCTATTGGCCATACCTCCTTCATACACTATCACATTACTTCGATCCCCCCCCGGAGCCATAAAACAGGTATCTAATAGAAGATACTCCTGTTAATTGAACCTGTACGTTACACTTAAGCCTAACACCCGATCAAAGTGAAACGGCTTCCAGAAATAAGCCATGTGTTTTGAAAAACCTGCTTATTTCAAGAAATTATCATTGGACGCCAAAATCATCATGTTGGGGGCCGATGATGAGAACCTAGAAGGCCTCAACTTCTCTCGTCCGGGAAAATTAGGGACGGGCGCTGTAGTAGAATTATAAAAGAAAATAGATTTCCGCCATAAAGTACAGTGGTCAATCTAAAAGCTACTACTTCAGCTAGTTTGAGAGGCCCTTAAAACTTGCACAAAATACTTTACTTGCCACTAGCCACAATGGTTAATAACTCTGGCACTTCCGGCTCACGTGTTCATCACTATCTCCAGCGTGCGTATGCTTTGGCTGAGAGCTCAGAGGCGGAAATTCTGTATGACGAATGGGCCGATGTCTATGACAAGGACAACGCAAATGGCTACGCTTCCCCCCGGCGCTGCGTAGAGGCCGTTATTGAAAACCTCTCACCCGCCTCTGATAAGCTAAAAGTCCTCGATGCTGGCTGCGGTACCGGTCTCGTGGGTGACTGTCTAGCTGAAACATCCCTGCAATTTGTCCTTGACGGGGTGGATCTTAGTGCAGGCATGTTAGCAGAGGCACGGGGAAAGGGCGTGTACCGGAAGTTAGAAAGGGCGAATTTGAACGAAAAGATCGCAAAGCCTGATGGGAGTTATGACGTTGTTGTTTGCGTGGGCACACTAACAAAGGGTCATGTCGGGCCTGAGGTGTTAGTAGAACTTGCCAGGGTGGCTACGAAGTCTGGATTAATTGTTGCTACTGTGCACAATGATATCTGGGAAAGCGGTGGCTACAAAGCGGAAATTGAAAAGTTGCAGAATGATGGGATAGTGCAAATTATTAGCACTGAAGAATTTGGGATATTGGAGTGGAAGAATACAGGAGGAAGGATGTTAGTGGTGAGGAAGAGATGACATTTGTGTACCTAAATCACACCCATAGAAATTTATTGAAATTTGACCCTCTAGTTACTTTATTCTTCTAATACTAAAGAAGCCTACAATGCAAGTATGTATTAATAAGGAATACGGACTGATAACTCTACATGCTTCACAGGAATGAGGGAGATATATAAGGTATTTAACACCACACAGCTCCCAACGCCAGATTTTGATACATTTTATTCAATCCCCATAGGAATTCACCATGATGTATTTCGCTTCTATCATGTCTGCTAGTGGATGGCGATGAATACGCTCTCCGCTTCAGCAAGCTTGTCCCCTGCGGAATTTGTGAGCTCTGCCTTCATAGTTGTGTTACGCCCTTGTATCTCTTCTATCCACGCCGTCACACATACGACCGATTCTGTGGTGGCTACCGGGGCTATGAAGCTAATGTTGAGAGATGCCGTGACATTAATGGCAGCGAAGACGTAATCCATCTTTCCTAGAGCGGTATTGATCTCATGAACGATGCTGAGGCTCTCATCAAGGAGAGTAGCAGTAAGGCCACCGTGCAGAACTCCCTGGTACCCCGACGTGCTCTCTCCTAGGGCAAAGAGTGAAGCAACGCGGGAGATATGGCGTAAGGGGTCATCAAGGTGAGAAGTGTCGGAGGGACGAAAGAGAGAGAGCATGTGGCGTAGGGGGGGCGGACTTTTTGTATCGTTATAACTACCAATGGTCATGTTGTTCCTTGAAAGGCAGCTTCCAATGAATTGATCGTGCCGCGGACTAGCAGGATTGAAACACTGTGGGATGAAGGGAATAGCCTGCCCGTAGCCGGGCAAAAGACTACAGGAGGCGACAGGCGAGGAGTCGTAAATGAGGCGCGAACACCAATCAAACTTGCTGAAGTAGCTCATGGCAGATGAGAAAAGGTGTGGAGGAGTGTTTGGGGGATTCAAGCTCAATGAAGGAGAGATGACGCGATGAAGGGGGAAGATAGAAGGCATTTTGGAGTGCTGTAACGGCTTAGAGTCATCATTGCCTAACTGTGCCGCTATAGACGAAGACGACGATGACGACGAAGGTGCTGTCGTAGAAGGTGTCGATATGGTAGATGCCGGGGTAATAGATGATGTATTTGTCGAGATCTCCTGTAAAACCTGGTATAAAAGGGACTGGCTGAGAGCTCTCAGGTTTGGGTGACGGAATGCTACCATAGCGGGCAAACTAAGGCCAGTCCGGGCGTTGAGTCGGTTTCGCACCAGTACTGCATTCAGTGAATCGATTCCAATGTCTTGCAAGGGGAGGTCAATTTCGACAGCATCGGGCGACATATGCTCTAATACCCTGGCCACAGTCTCTCGGACCATGGCCAGTACAATTCGGAGTTGCTGGTTCGGAGTAGCCATGATCAAGGCGCTGCGGAATTCATCTGGCGGACTTGCTTGATTAATAGCAGGAGCGGCAGTGACGGCAGTAACCTGATGGGAAAGAGCACGACTGATGTTGAGGTCCGGGTGCACAGGCTCCCGCTGGAAGGCGTAGGTCGGCAGGTCTACACGTTTGCAGTCAAACGATTTGAAATAAGCAGACCAATTAATGGATACGTGGCGTATGTGCAGTTCGGCGAGACTGTTTTGGACAACGAAGGCAGCATCCATGTTCCGAGCAACTGACGCCAACCAAGTAGGTGCATTGGTGGAATCACGAATATCGTGGAGACACGCGGCACCCATACCGCATAACACCGATTGCGGTCCTAGCTCCAAGAAGATATTGATATCGTGGTCCATCAGGAGGGTTTTGATTCCGTCGCTGAAAAGGACAGTGTTGCGTGCCTGCTGAACCCAGTATGCAGGTAGCTCTAGTTGGCCGTGGGCAACTGTTTGGCCAGTCAAACTGCTCACGATGGGGATAGCAGGAGGATGGAAGTCAATTGAGTCTGCTATGGCATAAAAGTCTGCCAGTATAGCATCCATATGGTGGGAATGAAAGGCATGGGAGACGCTCAGAGAATGACATTTGCGGCCCTGGGAGGCAAAATGAGTTCGTAGTCCTTCGAGGGCATCTTCATCACCAGAGGCAACGGTTTGTGTGGGTGCGTTGTGACAGGCAATATCGACTTTTTGACCAAGGTGTAAAGTGTATATGGCTGCTGCTACTTCAGCAGCACTGGCTTCTAGTGACATCATGCCCCCGATAGTTGTTACAGCCTGCATCAATCGGCCACGAGCGGCGACTAGACGGCAGGCATCGGCTAGATTAAAAACGCCGGCGATGTGAGCTACAGCCAGTTCACCAATGCTGTGGCCTAGCAGCACGTCGGGCTTCACAGCCCAGCTAGTCCACAGTCGCCACAGTGCCACCTCTAACGCAAAGAGGGCGGGTTGGGCGTAGTCGGTCCTTTGCAGCAACGTATTGTTCTTGTTGTCGCCATCATTATTAGAAGCAGTCCACATGACATCCAACAGAGGCCACTCTAACTCTCCGCTAAAGTGAGTAGCGATCTCCTCCAGCGCCTCGCGGAAGATGGGGAATTGTTTTGCAAGGTCTCTGCCCATATTCGGAAATTGGCTACCCTGACCAGAAAACAACATGGCCAGATTACATCTTGCTGGTTGCGCCTTGTCCTCTGTCCCTGATTTGGTGGATGTCGTAGCGGTAATGGATGCTAGCTGGTCTATCAGCTGCCTCTTATCGTGCGCTACCAGCACCCTTCGCCTTTGAAAATGGGTGCGTGTGATTGCCAGTGAGTAAGCCACGTCATGGAGAGAATAATCAGTCATGCTGCTACTACTCAAATGTAATAGCAGTTTTTCTGCTTGTGCTCGCAACGACGCATCGCTGTGGCCTGATATCAGCAGCAACGGAGCGAATGGAGGCGTGGCAATATCATTACCATTTGTATGGGCATGATGATGGTTGATCGCATCCGCTGTTGGCGATGGCCACTCCTCAAGAATGACATGGGAATTGGTGCCACTTATACCAAAAGCGCTGACACCTGCCCTTCGCCGCACTGTCTGTCGCCGCCACGGTCGGTTCTCCTGCACCAACGCCATGTTTGCCTTCTCCCACTCCACTGCCGGCGTCGGCTTATTCGCCACATGCAAGGTCCGTGGCAGCATCTTGTGCTGCATTGCCAACACCACCTTCAGTATCCCAACAAGACCTGCGGCTGCTTGGCTATGGCCAATGTTAGACTTCGCCGACCCGATCCATAATGGCTCTTCGCGGCTACCATCTTTAAATACTTCTGCGAGCGCCACGCCTTCGATGGGGTCTCCGAGCTTAGTTCCAGTACCATGGGCTTCGATGTAATCGATATCGCTCGCCTGTAGTCTCGACGCTGCCAGTGCAGTCCGAATGAGTCGTTTCTGTGCTGCTCCGCTAGGCGACGTGAGGCTGGCGCTGCTCCGTCCGCCATGGTTGACCGCCGAGCCACGCACCACCGCCAGCACTTTATCGTTATCACGCTGTGCATCTGACAGCCGCTTGAGCACCACTACTACAGAACCCTCACCCCATCCCGTGCCCTCACTGTCAGCCGCGAACGCTCGACATCGTCCGTCTGCCGCCATTCCCCTGAGCCGACTAAATTCAACATGCACCCCTGGTGATAGCATCAAACTAATCCCACCACATACCGCGATGTCGCACTCGCCTTGACGTAAAGCCGTACACGCCAAGTGTGTCGTTACCAAAGAGGACGAGCAAGCTGTATCCACCGTCATGCTCGGACCTTCGAGTCCAAATGTGTACGAAACACGCCCAGACATGGTCGCGGAAGCTGACCCTGTCCCTGCATATCCGTCAAGATCTTCCAGCTGTCTGTTGCTTCCGCAATCACTTTGATATGCCGGAATATTGCTGATTCCAACAAATACCCCGGTCTGACTGCCACGCAGTTGTTCACTCGTATAACCAGCACGCTCAAACGCTTCCCAGCACGTCTCTAGCATCATGTATTGCGTAGGATCTAACGATCGTGCCTCTCGTGGTGAAATTCCAAAGAATCCTGCATCATAACAACCAAGCGGGCTGCTGATAAACCCTCCTTGACGACAGTACGACTTGCCCTTCGCGTCTGGATCGGCACTGTAAATAGCCTGAGCATTCCACCGATCCCTTGGTACTTCGCTGACTGCATCACCGCCGTCTTCAAGCAACTTCCAAAACTCATCCGGTGTCGTGATTCCCCCGGGAAGCCGGCATGCCATAGATACTATAGCAATATTTTCGCTATCATGTTGTACAGAACCAAAGTTGATCGGGTTTGTTGTCAGGCCACTGCTCAAATCTTCAACCAAGTGTGCTGCTAATGTCTTGATGGTGTAGTGTTCGAATAGTTTTGCTAGCAAGATCGATTGCCCGAGCAATTCCTCCAACTTCGTGTGTACCCTGATGACACGTACTGAGTCCCCTCCGATCTGGAAGAAGTTATCGTTGACATCGATACGGCTATGACCAAGGACATTTGACCACACGGCCAATATATCGCGCTCTAATTCCGTGGCAGGGTTTTCAATAACTTTAATCTCTGTCACTGGATCCGGCAGGCTTTTGCGGTCGATTTTGCCGTTTGGTGTCATTGGTAATCGGTCGAGTTCCACGAAAAATGACGGTATCATATATGCCGGTAGCCTGTCCGCTAACCATGGTCGGAGTAGTCGGTCAAGAGTAGCAGCTGTTGCCACTTCTCCAACTTTTGGTGCATTCGCGTACTCAGTCAATGTCTTCCTGTCCATCGGTTCCGGTGGGTGAAGTGTGAGATCAGGAGTTTGGCCGGCCCGCCAAAAAACAGCGTCAAAACACCACACATCGCCGGAGCGGCTGGGCAGGAGTGCCAACTGCACGTTGGACTCTCTAGCAAGGTCCTGAAGAATACGTGGATGGACCCAAGATGAGTCTGTATATGAAGCATCGCCAAGGATGGCCCCAAGTCGACAGTACACACCGCGTAGCCGCCCATTCAAAATGTTGTTCAAACGCAGTGGATTGCTCCCCTCCAGCACATCAGCCAGCCTATCCTTTAGGGATGTCAAATCAATCGCATCTCGCCAATCAAGCTCTATAGGCCACATGCAGACGTTTTCCCGCTCTCCGATGTGCAGGGTAACATCATGTCGATAGAGAGTCATCTCATTGTCGTAATCACCGTCGCGCAAAGTGATATCGACGTGAGTTATCCGAGGAAATAGATTGGCCAGATTGGCAAAGAACTCAGGGGAAATTACCAATTCTCGTTCGTCTCTTACCGCATCTGCGGTGTGGCTGGCCATCTCAGCGGGAGAAAGCTGGCGATTTGTGCGGAAATGCATTACATCGCCATGAAAGATGTCAAGCAGCGACAGGCTGCGCACGTCACCTAGATATATGCGGCCCCTTTCAACCGCCTTAATGGCCCAGTCGAGGAATGAGACCAAATAGTCGATGCTAGGAAAATACTGGAGTACTGAATTGACGATGACAGTATCGAAGGCATCTTTCATCACGGGGAGCGCATGAGCTTGACCATGCTCGCAGATGACATGCGGTAAGGACCCAAGGTGACGGCGCGTAAACTCAACTGCTTTGATCGAAGCATCTATAGCGTGGTAGAACTTGCAGTGCGGTGCGATGCTGAAGAGCATCATCCCGGTACCTGAGCCAACCTCGACAACCCGCTCTGGGATGTAGGACAAGATCCGTCGGACAGAACTTGACTGCCAGTCGCGCATTTCATGGATGGTGAACGGGAGGCCATCGTAGCTGTTACGCCAGCCGGCAGGTTGAAAGCGGTAGAATGGCTCACGACATCTTGGTCTGTGGTGGCTCCGTAAACATGATCCCATGCGCCGGCCCATGTTGCAATGCTGCGAAGCTGATCCTCGTCACTTACCTGTGGAAGCTTCCGGACACAGTACGCAACTAACCGCTCGTCACGACTGACTACCACCGCCCTGGAGATATCCGTGTGGGCGGTGAGCGCTGCCTCTATATCGCCTAGTTCAATCCGATAGCCCCGAATCTTGACCTGGTCATCGGTGCGGCCCAGCACAACTAGCTTTTCGGGAGCTAGAAAGCGGGCTATATCACCGGTTCGGTAAAGAATGCCAGTGTAAGAAGGGATCTCCAGGAAGTGGGACTTGGTGAGGTCAGGTTTGTTACGATAGCCACGGGCAACACCTGCACCTCCAATATAAAGTTCACCTGGGCAACCTAGCGGCACTGGTGATAGGTCTTCACCGAGTACGTAGAGCGATGTGTTGGCTATTGGGCTTCCAATGAGCACATCATCACCATGGCGTACCTTCCAGATACAAGCCCACACTGTCGTTTCGGTTGGACCATACATATTCCATGCAGAGTCACCGCAAGCGAGCAGGCTGTCGGCAAGATGACGAGTAAGCACTTCACCACCACACAAGATTTTAGACAACCGTGGTGTGCCTCGCCAGCCCGAATCCAGCAGCAACTGCCAAGTGGCAGGTGTTCCTTGCATCATCGTGATTGCGTGGCGCTTCATCAACATAAGCAGAGCGCCAGCGTCTCGGACTTGATGTGCCTGAGCGATGACCGTCCTTGCGCCGCAGACAAGTGGCAGAAATAGCTCCAAAATGGCTATATCAAAGGAGACCGTTGTCACTGCCAATAATCTATCCGTTTCGTCGCATCCCGGGTCTCGCCGCATCGAGGATAGAAAATTCGAGACCGCACCATGGCTGATCTCTACGCCCTTGGGCCTGCCGGTCGAACCAGACGTGTAGATAACGTAGGCTAGATCCTCTGCTCGCACATCCAGTTGCAAGTTGCCGGTATCAGCGTCTGAGGAGGTGCAGGTGTTGTTGTCGTTGTCGTTCCATATTTCATCGACACTCAAGCATAGGTCTCTCCACGGTGCCAAGACATCCACTGTAGTGTCCCGGCAGACAATAAGCTTCGGGTCGGCATCCTCTATCATTTGGCTGATCCGCTGCATTGGGAAAGTTATGTCAACGGGGACGTATGCAGCGCCCGTCTTCAGTACTCCTAACAAAGCCACAATCAGATCGATAGACCGATCCAGAGCTACAATGACCAAGTCACCGTGCCCTACGCCGCGCCTGACCAGAATATTTGCAAGACGATTTGCGAGCGCATTGAGTTGATGGAAAGACAGCTCCTTGGAGCCACAAATTAAGGCAATGCTCTCCGCGCAGCCATCCACAACATGCTCAAAAAGTCGATGCAGGCAATCACCCACTGCTGCGGCATCGTTGATCGGTTTTCGATGCGCCATTTGTGTCTCGTGGCTCGGTGTTGCGGCTGTATTGGGTGATTTCTTTAAGCGATGCGTCTCAATTTGAGGGATTGCTTCGTCCATACCCAGTTTTTTCGAGCTCTCTTCTAGTTAAGGATGGTTTGTTGTGCTGCGAGGAATTACAACGAGTTTTCTCTTATCCACTGATACGATTATGTCTATTTTGTTGATACATATTCTTTGTAATGATTCTGAAATATCAGCTTGATTGATGTAGAGTCTCCACGCTTGTATTTCAATACTGTGGGTGTAATGAATATCAAATGAATAATATTGAATATCTGAGCCGCGTTTCTGACACTGGTGGATTTTGGGACAGGGTAGACGCGGTATTGACCTTACGGCTAGTAATTAGATATGTTTCGGCTGTCAGGAGTTTGAATCCCCGGCTTGGGCATAATGGAGATATTGGAAATGGCGTCACCTCGCTGACATCTTGCGATAATCAATGTATATTATATCATTGAATCCCTGTCCTCTAGCGTCGGAATAGTCTGTATCCGCACCCATGTTCTCTAGCGTTGTAACCTCTGTATCCAGAATCCCTGTCCTCTAGCGGCGGAATAGTCTGTATCCGCACCCATGTTCTCTAGCGTTGTAACCTCTGTATCCAGAATCCCTGTCCTCTAGCGGCGAAATAGTCTGTATCCGCACCCATGTTCTTTAGCGTCGGGATAATCTATTTTCTCTAGCGTTGTAACCTCTGTATCCAGAATCCCTGTCCTCTAGTGTCGGAATAGTATGCATCCAGTCCAGAACCTATATTCTCTGCCGTTTCTAGGAGCCTGGATTCAGATTTTGTCAGCGGCGTGTCAGCAGCAAATCTGCCGGCCCGATAGTTGTGTTGTATCTGAGAATATATGCGTTAGTTTTCGCGACCCATCACCGCATCACGGATCTGTTGGGCGGTACCCACCCGTTTTAGAGGCAGTGCCATGAGTCTCGGGCTTGACAGCATCCTGCGATTCAACCTGCAAGCGTGCTTCAGAGTCTTATGATCAATCGTACATGGCATATAACCGACCCGAGCAGTGCCGAGATCTCAAGTCCTGCAACCTCGGCCACTGTGTATAAGGGTTAGAGTATCTGGCACAACTGAAGATCCGCCTTATTGTCCAACATTATTCGCAGCGTGAAGTCAGGCATTATGGTTTCCAATACCCAGGTCCAGATGGTTGGCGAGGCGCAGGAGGAAGAGAAGACAAGCAACGTGAATGGCAACCTTGATATTGATTTTGACGCATCCCATGTTCTGCACAACTCGCTCGTCTCAATTCCTCCGACGGTAGCATCCGCTTCGGGCTCTTATGTTACTTTCTCGAACGGTCATCGCGTTCTCGATGCCTGCACAGGCGCCGCTGTCGCTATAATCGGCCACGGGGATCCTGACGTGCAGGCCGCCATCCAGGAACAGATGACCAAGGTATGCTACACGCACACGGTGGCGTTTACGACCCCTGTCGCCGAGGCTCTAGCAAACGACATTCTCGAGGGAAACCCGCACGGGCTGTGTCGAGCCTTCTTTGTCTCCTCGGGCAGCGAGGCCATGGACACAGCACTTAAGCTCGCACGACAGTTCTACGTTGAGGTCGGCCAGCCGCAGAGAAGGAGTCTTGTGGCCCGGCAGCGAGCATACCATGGCAATACGGTCGGGGCGTTGAGTGTATCAAGTCATGTAGCAAGAAGGGCGCCGTTCGAGGACGCCTTGATCTTGACAAACGTGAGCTACGTGGGTGCGACATATGCCTACCGTGGACAACTCGAGGAAGAAACCGAGGAAGACTATAGCGCAAGGCTAGTCAAGGAGCTCGATGAGGAGTTTCAAGCTGTTGGGCCAACAAATGTTATGGCATTTGTCGCCGAGCCCGTAGGCGGCGCCACAGCGGGATGCATCACGGCCCCGAGAGGATACTATCAAGGTGTCCGTCAGCTGTGCGACAAGTACGGCATCTTGCTCATCCTTGATGAAGTCATGTGCGGCAGTGGTCGGACGGGCACGTACTTTGCGTTTGAACAGGAGGGTCCGGGCGTGTATCCAGACCTGATCACCCTAGGCAAGGGGCTGGGAGGAGGGTATGCTCCCATGGGGGCGGTGCTTGCGCACAAAAAGGTCATTCGCGGGCTGCAGAGCGGTACCTCTTACTTTGTGCATTCACATACCTATCAGGCCCACGCTTTGAGTTGCGCCGCCGCCCTAGCTGTGCAGAAAGTGCTTCGCCGGGATGGCCTGGTAGCGCGGTGCGCGACTAAGGGACGGTGGCTCGAGAAGGCGCTTAATTCAACGATAGGGGAGTGCAAGTACGTAGGCAACATTCGCGGAAAAGGCTTGTTCTGGGGAATTGAGTTTGTTAAGGACAGGGCCACTAAGGAGCCGTTTGAACCAGCCCTTCGCTTTACGTGGAGGATGGTCGATGAGACTTTCCGGCGTGGACTGTCGATTTATCCCGGGGCGGGTACAGCTGACGGAACCAGAGGAGACCATGTCCTGTTAGCGCCGCCTTATAATGCGTCGGACGAAGAATTCGAGGAGATGATTAGATTGTTAAGCGAGGCCTACGGTACGGTTGAGAGGGAGGTAGAGCTGGCTCTTCTGGCAGGCAAGTCTAATGACAGATAGATTATCCTCTTCGACTTCATCATCATGAAGTCTGAATCATCTGCAATCCTATCGTCCTGCTGTAATTCCCCTAATTTTGGTGTTTCTTAAAGCATATACCACTGCATCAATTGATACTCTAGGCACCTTCTTCATCTCATCATTCCCTTCTAATCTCTTTCCTCCTTTCGTACGTTATCTGCACAATGATGCTCGCCCATAAACACAATATATCCTCATCTTAATCTTCAATTATCTCAATGATCGGCTCGATAAAGTCACCAATCATTAGAGAATCTCCCATACACGGGAAGGCAGTAATTTAAGCCTGCAGGTTTAATCGGCTTAGTTCGAGTCACTATAGTCGCATCAGTAATAATAATAGCTGTCTGTAGCTTTATCGATAGGTATTTGAAATTACTATGGACTTCGAACGACGCTTTTGAATCGTAGCTTGAGTAATAATACTGACGGAGATATAAATTGAGAAACTTTAGTAGGCACCTAGATACAAAAACAAGTATTCTGCTAGAAACTTCTCGTCGCATGAGATGCCAATTACGTTGTTAAATTTGAAATCTTTAATTAAATATATCTTCGCGTATCCTGTGGATTTAGAGCTGCCGTTCAGACAAATGTTCCCAAACTACAGGTTCTACTATTACAGTATCACCGGCGATGACTTAGCAAGATAGCGGTTACCAGCACCCATAACAAAAGCGGAATCGAGAGTGTACGCCGCTTTACTAACCAATATATGCCAGGGATCATCACAAGGGATAGATTTAGCAGGAACAGTCGTCTTTTCAGGAGGAGAAGACGGGGAGCAAAGAGCGGTTCTTTTAGGAGACATGTATAGATCTATCGACTTTTGTCACTAGGTCGACTAGCAAGTGCTTCCCACAGGTTCATAGCTTTCAAGAGCCTTGACCTCTTGTAGAGCTCGATCGAACTTTGATATCAGTGCACGCTCATCCTCCAAGCCCACACTGATCCTCATGATATGTTTTGCTATTCCATGCGATTCCGCCCAGTCCAATTCGCAAGCATGTGCCAGCTGAGAATAAGGTAGCACAAGCGTAAAGTTGGCTCCGATGCTTGGGCCTTTGCATAGGTCAATAGTATCGTAGAAACGAATCGCGCTGTCAAAATGTTTAAAGACAAGACTGATTAAGCCCCCATAACCACCTTCGGGTCGTCGGTATTGTTCGTACAGGGAATGACTGGGTACCAGGGTAGGATAGTTGATATGTAAGATTGAGTCGTAGGGTTTGAGGAAGTTGGCGATTGCTAGGGCATTGGTATTTGATTTTCGTACGCGGGCTGGAAAGTCGAGACAGTTTTGGAGAAGAACCTTTGCGTCTAGAGGAAATAAAAAATCCTCATGTAACACGCTCAGCTTCGACTTCAGTAATCTATACGATTTAGACTTTGTATTCAAAACCGCGCTACACGCAGTAGGTCAGTAGATTCCTAGGAAGCATGCTATAGCGAGAGTGAAGCTTACCTTCCTCCCATAACATTACAAGCCCCGCTGAAAGTCTTCGTGAGACTAGTAATGACAACATCAACATATGGCAGGACATCAACATTGATGAAGGTTCCTATTGTCTCATCACACACCACAGTGAAGTGGTATTGATCTGCGAGGGTCCGAATGCGACGAAGGTCCGGTGTTGCGCATAGAGGATTGGATGGAATCTCGCAGAAAAGACTAGCGATTGAATGGCCAGATTCTAGTGATGCTTCTAGTTGGTCCAATTCTTCTGATGTGCCTTGGGAATAGAATGTGAAACGCTGGTACCCACTCGCCCTAACACACCTAGGTGTCGACCCATATGGCCATCTAGCAATGTTCAGTCTTGGCCCAGGATCTCGTAGCAGGAGGAAGCTATAACTAACCCAAATACAATTGCTTCAGAGGATTTCGTTGGACCTGGAACGAGTATACTTGCCAGGCTGCGAATTGCGCACATACCTTTGGGAAAAAGGTAAACATCTTCTGGGTTGACTGTTTCTCGCCTAGGTTGGCTCGGAGTAACAAGCTTTGCAATAACTGTTTTAATGCTATTTCTGATGTCGGTATCAGAATGATGCCACGGCTCAGGAGGTATCAATTCGCAATCGTGTCTAGTCGCACGGCTTTGCAGGTCAGGGACCGATGACACTGAGCTTAAAAACGGGAATCTCTCCAGACAAAATTCTGCATGTCGACTGGAGATTCCATCCCCCATGTCTGCCCAGAACTCATTGGCACATTGACTGTACTGCTCGGAAAAGAGAACAGCACTAAAGCATGCCCAAGTGCGATTCGCTTCCGATGCTTTCTGGGTGAGAGAGAAAGATACCTCTTGAACCGTAATCGTGGGTCCTTGGCTCTTGTGAAGGTATTCGCGGCATCGGTTTGCCGCATCTTTGGAAGGAAAAACCATGCATCGTATATGCTCCGGGGCCCCTACCCTGTTGAGAACGGCTTCATTCAATTTCTGAACACAAGCATGCTGGTAGAACCTTGGAAAGCTTAGTGTAGCTCAAAGTCTTCCTCGCCCAGATTCAAGTAAGGGGTTTATCGTACCTCGGGTAGTAGGACTGCAGTTGTCCGACAACCTCCTTGTCACCCGCCATGTAATCTACTAGGTTCTTCCAAGTCGGAATAGAGGCGCTCACAGCCTATATGGCCTACATGAGTACACTGATCATAATAGGACTGAGTAATACATACGTGTATGTCTCCAGGTGGCAGAGACGTCCCAAGTGGGAAAGATCGAGGCTCTGAGGCGGTCATATTCAGTGTTGTTGATGTTGATGTTGATGATGATGATGATGATGTTATTGTTATTGTTATTGTGGGATGAAACGCAGGGCACAGACCCGTGTCCGTTTCCGGGGCCGAAAAAAATCCGGACACTAATGACAAATATATGTGTTTGATGGTGAATTATGCAACTTGCGAGACCCTAAAAATATTTATCTATTCCCGTAACTATCGAGTATTTGGTGGCGCAAAGCTGAAATCCACACCGTTAAACATCTCTGAGTGTCGTAAGTAGCAACAGCGAAATCCTGTGACGTGGTACCTACATAGTACATAAGAGCTAGTAGGCGCTAGTAATATATGTCAGTAAGCACTATGTACGGAGTACTAACCTAGAAATTTCAGAATCTCCATACCCAACTTCTACCCCGTCGTAACTTATCGCTCATTTATAATATTAAATTCAACATTTTTATTATGAATCATTTTTTATTAAATTTATTAAACCTTGTAAATATGAATTTTCAAATTTAGCTTCATTAGTATAAAGTATTTGTTTATAATACACATAATATATTAATATTTTTTCGCGGTTTTTATAAGTTTGCTATAATAAGTATTTTGTGCTGAGTTTATATTTGACTACCCCCGCAATTACGGGTCCATAGACGAGAACATTGCACCAAGAGTATTCCACTGAGACTTCAAACATCATGTCTGGTTTTATTGTTGCGAGAGACGCCAGCAATTATGAAGGTACATCTTAAAGGCCCAGTATACGCAGTCTTGCGTTGTCTCCTCGCGTCGCACTTTGCTGACAAGTCGTGGTGGTGCAGCTCGATTTCGATGCAATTGGCACGTCAATGATGCGACCAAAGATGCGGTAAAAATCACTTCCTGGCAAACCATCGACCTTCGATTCAAAGGGGTCTCCAGCTCCGGTCAATTCTCGTGGCCCGCGAGGAGAGACGATGTACGCCTTTTTATTGAACTGGCCGTGAATGAATACTTCCAGGTCGATGCGCAAGCCCTTGGATCCTTGGAGGCCTTTCACTTCATACTCGACTGTCTTTCAGCTGCTGGTTATGTAGAAGAAAGCGTCGCGAGGGTAGTGGTGCCACAGAATGATGGGTATATCGTGCGATCCGACATACTTTCACAGCGCCTACTGGACTGCCCACTTGTGAAAATGGTCGTAGACTTTGCCAAACCTCTGCAGACTTTTAGCGGGAAGCCCGTCTGCATTGACAGTATGCAAATGCTTCCATCAGCTCTCGTAGCATCGGCTGGGGCCATGCTCTTGGTCACGATTGATTCAATCCGCTTTCCAACTGTCGAATCGCTATTGACTTGCCTTGATCTTGAGTTGTACAATCGGCTGTCATTCACTTGGCTATCAATGGAGACACCGAAGCGTCAAACTCTTGCCATCGTTGATGGCGGTCTTCGTAGTCCTGATGACGGAGGAACGGGAGAAAGCATTTACACAGCAGCCGAAGCTCTGGGTATTGACATGGTTGTTCTCGATTATCCTGAGCATTGGCTGAATGACTCTCGTTATCGCCATTGGTACAAGTCGTTCATTCCATTTGACACGCCACTACATCCGGATGCTGGGTATGCAAGTCGAATCGTGGACGCAGTGCGGTCCTTTCCTGGTCACATCGACGGTCTTGTGACTTTGCGCGATCAATACAAAGTCGCAGTCGCTGAAGCTGCCCTACAGTTAGGATTATTCACGGACCCTCCGTCGGCATTCGAAATTACCTCGAACAAGTTCAAAACGAGCGTCTCTGTGGGACATAACGCATTTCAGGCGTCCAGCATTGAGCAAGCTATCAAGATTGTGCATGACCATCATCTTGATTTTCCATTGATCATCAAACCTTGTAACGGGTTCCTCTCGGAAGGTGTGTTCAGGGCCGAGAGCCTATCCCAGCTCGAGACCGGCATACACAGCATCAATACTGATCGACATGGGGTCGAGTTTGTCCTGGAAAAGTATTGCGATGGACCTGAAGTAGATGCGAACATCGTACTTTGCGATAGGGAACTGCTGTTCTTTGAATCATCCGATGATTTTCCTAAAAGCGCAGATGCAAATGGCAAGGGCAGCGTCAAAACCTTCATTGAACTAGCAAACGTTCTACCATCCAAGCTGCCGCAATCCGAGCTTACTACATTACGAAAATCGCTACATCAAAGCCTAATTCGGATGGGTTTTCAGAATGGATTCTTTCACCTTGAAGCACGGGTGGAAAACTCAAGCATGGAATATGCCATTCACAACAATATCCTAGACTTATTTGAGCGCTCTACGCCAGCCAAAGTCGTACCATCTGCCTGGTTGATCGAGGTCAACCCTCGACCGCCGGGGATTCAGGAATCAGAAGCGGTGCGACATACGTACGGTGTCGACTATTTCGGTCTCGCCTTGTTATTTGGTCTGAACGACAGGCATCGCATCAAGCAGCTTTCAGACCCCTTCGTTCAAGGACCGCAGTATTGGTGTGAGATGGTGTTTATCCCTGTAGATAGGGGAGGGGTTTTTACGTCAGGAGATGTGTGCGCAGAACTATTTTCCAGGCGTCCTGATCTCGTTGATTTTGTGTCGAAGTGCTTTTGCTTCTTACACCAGGGAGACAAAGTGCCAGATCCGGGAACAGGAGTAAATGCTTGGGTGGCATACTTCAACGTGTTCTCGAGAGAGAGCAGAGCCCATTTGTTGGAAATAGCAGAATGCGTAAGAAAAGAGGTGAAGTTTTGCATTCTGTAGCTCTATAGCAGGGATATGTTCTACTTGAGACCATAAAGATATGCCCTCTCTGTTACAAACCTACGCAGCAACTGAGCAGCACGCTAGGTTAAACTGCACTTAAATAAGTAAATCTTGCGTTTTTCAGCGGTTCTTCGTTTGTAAAGAAAATGTTCAAATTCTAGTTAACGTATTCAACTAGCGAGTCGAGCACTAGAAAATATCATAATAAACGTTAATGTTGTTATTTCTAGTGTTATATCTCTACAACCACGAATTAATATCAGTATCTAATTAGTCGACAGGTGCTAAGAAGCGTTCAAAGTAACGGATGGTTTTTGACAAAATCTAAATGCTTTATTATCACATTATCGAGAATTACGTTTAAGAACTCAAGGTATATATGTCTTTGCGTTATGAGATTTACTTACAGTATTTTCTTTTAACTCTATAGTCCGACTAGCTAAAGATGCTGCTATTGCACGGCACCCAACGTATTCCACCACCGAGTGGCGGACTAATTGTACTTTATTTTTGAAAATTTATTTTTTCCACCAGAACACTAATTAATTCAACTACGCTATCTCTAGGGGCACCAATTGCTGGCACGCCCTTTGATTTTACATTTTCAACACGGCCATGCCCTTCTCGCGAAAGACAACTCTTTCTTGGCAAAAACGTTTTCTTGAGATATCCCGGCAATCGGATGTCTTAAGACCTCCCGTACGGAAATTAATTTATTGTACTGTACTCGTAACTTCAAGCGCTACTGTCTGATATCTATTACATAGGTGAGATGGCGGCGATAGTTGCAACTGGTGCGAATGCACTGAGATTGCCTCCTGAAAGGAGAGGAACAACCAAATTCACGGCACCTGGTCACCCACCCCGACCACAGTAAGAAAGATTTGTCATAGATTGTTGTTGTTGTTGAGATATTGTAATATATCGCTTTTTAACAGAGTCTGTTGGGTGCGCAACTCGCTAGTTGAATACTTTAAATATAAATACAGAGTACGCATTGGGAATTCCTAACTTTCCTAATTTTCCTAATATAACTTTCTTACAGCTGCCTCACAAGAGGCAGTTGCTTGCTCCCGGTGGTCGCTCGTCATCTCTCACACAGTCAAGACTCGATCTTGCCCGTCCCGCCTTCCCTCTATATACCTTCCCCGTGTATATAGAGACCACTGCAATAAAGACACTTTGTCTCCCTGTAAGGGAGCGCGGACGGGCCCTATCTGAAGCTATGGTCTAAGACCGAGACAGGTGAGCCGTTTACGGCCAACATTTACTCTTCTTATCCCTCTTTACTGCGTGAGGTCACCAATAAAGTTGGTAATAGTTAACTTGTAAGACAGATGAGGTGTCCTTACCAATTCCCTGACCCTAGCAAAAGCTGGTGTGTCACTAGCAATTCCTGGTAGGGGGCTAGGGGTGTCCAAACTTTTGCTGTGTCTCTGGAGTCCGTTACAGTTACCTATGCCAGAAGGTTACGTTTGAAGTGGCAACAGACAGCGGAAGATAGGAAATGTAAATCTCACATGACGACGTTCCCGATTAGCAGAAGTAGTCGGCGTACGTCTGTCCTGGTATTTCGCATGGAAACATGATCCACGAACTGACTACGAAATATGCGTGGGAGGAGCGTAAGACCACATAAAACCTATTCGAGATACGAAATTGTCAATATAAAGAGCTAGGTATGCGAGACATCCTAGTTGCCTAGCTATAATGTATACAAAATCCGTCCAGCTACCTCTCATAGTAATCTACAACTTTGCCTTGACAGGCTCGAGGGTAGAGAGCAGAAGGTCCCTAATATCCCCTGCGGCCTCGTTGAGGTAAAAGCTCATTCGCTCGCTTCCAAGGCCCTTCGACACAACATTGAACTGGATACTGTGAAGTATTAGCAATCTTCATTCTAGCTTCAGGAGAGGTGAAATACCTGTTCTCGTTAATCATGTATGCGATTCCCCACCCATCGTGGATGACTTGACTCCAGCCAAATCCATTGAAGTATTCCGAGCTCAACTGCGAGGTAGAGATGTACCATGAGCTCGAGTAGCTGTATGTAGGATCCTCGAAGATAGCTGGAACCTCATCACTCGAACCAAGCAGCTTCTTTAGTCCAAGCAGATGGCGATCGACGCCCTTCCCGTCTGCAGCAGAAGAAACGTACTCAACGTGCGCCTTGAGCGCCTTGTGAAACAAAGGAGCAGTCTCCTTAGGACCGACGCAATGATCAACCATGGCTTTGCAGAAAGCTACAGAGTCATCGGAGACTGTGCGGCAAACCTCTGTGCGACCTTGTTGGAACCGGCGCGTCATGACTGACTCGTACGTAGGTCTGTTCTTGCCATACATCTTGAAGTAGGCTAATTGGATAATCATTTGGACGTAGGCGTCCGGAGAACATCGCAGCTTCTTGATTAAGCCTTTGCCGTATCCTTGGTAGGCTTGAACCTCTAACTCGTGGGCACCAATAACATCCCTGAAGTCTTTTTGGGCGCGCTCAATCTCGGCTTGCACCTCCTTGTTGACGTGGAATTTTATCACAGCCGGTTCCGGGAGGTTTGAGCGGACCGAAGGGTCGGAGAAGTCGAGCTTATTGTTAAAGATGACTTCGTTTACGTACTCGTTCAGTCGGTGAGTCGAGGTACCGTCCATCATAGAGTGTTCCCCAGTGAACCCAGAGGTCCCGTTGTCATTGATGATAAATTGGCAGGGTTTATCATACCACCGATTTTCTCCATCGCCGTGCCAGTATTGGTGTGCTCGCTCTTTCAAGGTCACGGGGGCAGCATCGTCCAGACAGACAACGAATGAAGCTGCTTCGACTTCCTTCATAGACTTTGCATTTGTAGGGTGGGCTTTCAGCAAGATTTCTCTTGCCGCCGTCCAGGTATCGCGATTCTCAGAAGTCAAAGCACCGAGAGGGGCCGTCCTGCCCGCCAGTTCGTAGACACGCTTGAACTGCTGCTCTAACTCCGAAGTGTTCAGCTGCTTTCCATCCACTTCGTGCAAGACCTTGAAGAACTGATTCTTGCGGATAACGAGGATGTATTTGTTCTCTTCAGGAGAATATTTGATTGGGTAATCGGCAGGTCGATCGGGAACTCTGCAGGCGTTAAACATCCAATAGTAGCTCTCCATCGACATCGGCAGCCCCTTCATATATTCAGGCTCTAATGTACCTTCGTCGACCTGCTTCTTAAACTCGAGCGCCGCCGTAGATATAGCTGCGGCGCGCTTAGCAGGGTCTCGCCGTCTTCGATCATCACGGTGAGAATAGAAGTAGCTGACATATGGCACAACGGGGTCTCTGTATGTTAGGTACGCCGCATCGTTCCACCACTCGTAAAGCCAGTTCTTGTGTTTCGGGTCTTCACGGCGAGCAATCAACTTCTTTTGGAGCTTAGCTCCAATCCCATCAGGCTTGATAAACTCTTGGACGGCCTTTGTTGTTAAGGCTAGTTCGGTGCTTGAAAGGAGCGGATGGACGGACTTGAGGTATCGAGCGGCAGTTTCTTCGAGGGTTGGGACAGGCAGTTTGGGGAGGGAGTCTTCGAATCGGAACATTGGGCCCTTCGAGCTGTCTTCTTTGTAGCCTAGCGTATCTTAGCTTTAGCTGACTGACTGACATATCTGCGCGGGGCTGGTGGACAATTAACTGCATACTTGCTGGCAAAGCAGAGCTACTGCTCTCTCGTGCATTTCTCGGTGCCATTCCCGTGCTCTATGACTGAATGTAAGTTCCAATTACACAGGAAAGTATTGGAATGAGACTTGCCTTGGAAAAGTGAGAGATTTGAAATGCACGTCTGAGCACTGTTGCTTGCGTGTGAGCCTTTGCGAGTCCCTTCAACATACCAACGTTCTTGGACTTCAAGAAAGTTCAAGGGGTTCTGGAGATCAAATATAATGGTTGCGCACGGCTATGCTTGCTTCGTTAGTGATGGGCCGTTCTTGGGGCCTCGGTTCTTCGGGGTCGAGGGAGACCCGAGGTTTTCCAGAAAGTGCAATTAATGTGCAGAAGGGTGTCAGCCTGACGGCGGCGGATGCAGGGCGGGTCAGCCGAGGCCTGTTTGGATCACATGGGCTTATCCACCGTAACTAGGAGTGCAGTGCATAAGCGCACAACACCACATTGATGGATAAATTACGGAGTACAAATTTTTATTTTAGATTGATTTCTACATACGTATGTAATATAATCTACAAAGTATTTATACTTACCGTACTGGTACGGTATTGAGAGCTGTCCTTAATTAACCATTGAATTACAGTATTGGGGGCGTTGATACATGGTGTTACGGCAACCGTAATGCCGAGGGTACTGAATTAATGTACAAAAAACAGGAAAATGGGTCGCTTAGTACGGTTGTGTTCCATAAGTCTTCGTCCGCCCTTCCTCTACCGCCTACGGAGTAGTCTTCTGCTTTTAGTGCGAACTTTATTGGACCTTAATTGATCATCAAGGTGGCCTTGAAGTCATTTTCTAGTGGGATGCAACGAAATCATCCATCGAGCCTCATTTACCAGCTTGAGAGCTTGAATTTTGAGTGGCTAATGCAAGCAATAGGGAGATTGTCTGACCGGCAGAATATTGTGTCATCAGCAGGTGGATGAAGACTTATGAAACACCGCTGTATAAACCCTGTCTAGGCGGTATGTTACCGCTCCATGTCTCGACATCTTTTGCATTCGTCTACTGCTGAGAACCTTCAACTTTCTAAAGCAGGGCTTAAAAAGATTGAAAGAAATTCTCAGAAGGTCCACAGGCCCAAAGCCTGTCACGGTGAAAGGTGTTTCCTGCCTTTGGTGCTGTGGTTGGCGGCTGTTTATAGGACCTCGGCTCGCGAAGACGGAGACAAAATCGGGGTATCAGAAAGTGGTGGAATCCTCGATCAGGTGCCAGGAACCAGGATGCATGCCGTTGAATACGCATGTGTAGGTCATACAACTGTACACTAAGCCTAGCTCAAATAACTGACCGGATTGTAACATCTGAGCAGAACTATATTACCTTGAACACCACTAAGATCCGATGTCCGATCCTGATTTCTTGATTACCTACGATAGGCTGAAGGGGATATGTGACCGTATCAACGTATTTTTACCTAGTGCCGTTCCAAGCGTAGAAATCCAAATTGCTTCAATCTCAGTGGTTATGGCGTTAAAATAGTGCGTTTGTCGCTATCTGCGCCATACCTCTCCCGGGTCTCCCGTCCCGTCCCGGGCCCACATCCGGGAGAGATGGGCACATGCAACGGATACTGTATGTTAATCGTCTTATAAGCTTTTATGTGGGCTTGGTTGTTTACAGTAGGATCCAGAGTGGGCCTCTATTTCTCTATTGAGCACGTATCCGTGCATTTCGCTACGCTGCGGCCCACCCATCCGCTTTCGCACAGGTAATTTTATTTCCTTGACTTCCTATGGACTATCTTGGATTAGTATGATTTCTGATAAGTAGTCAGATATTTAACTAGAAAGTTTAGATCACGTGACCAATTGTACTGTTCCGAACTAGTAAGTACATATAAAGGACCTGCTCCCATGCATACGTATGAGCACTACTTCTATGCCTTAGCAATTACGTGATCATATTGACCAGAATTGTCTATTAAGCACCTCAACTTATTGTTTCTTCGTCCTTCAGATTCCTTAAGCTGTTAGAGCTAGCCGCCTATTGCTTCCGGCCATGGCAGACCTCAATGGGGAGAGACAAGCAGAAGACGGAAAACAAGCAAGTATCTTAGACCGGCAGTTGAATGGGATTTCCGGGACCGAGCAGATCAAGCATAGCTCTTTACTCGCATACACAACGCCAGTCGACATTTTCTTCATCGGTATAAGCTCTTTGGCCGCTATCATTGCTGGTGCTCTAAACCCACTTCTCACTGTATTGCCCTAAATAAGCCTCCACATGAGATATACCTATTGACGAAAACAGGTTATATATGGGCAGTTTGCTGGCACTTTTGACGACTTTTCCAAAGGCTCCACTAGCTCTGCGGTAGCATCGTCGAGGACCTCGCAATTCACCTTGTTCTTTGTCTACCTTGCCATTGGGCAATTCGTTTTCACGTATATTACTACTATCGGCTTCTATTATACCGGAGAGAACGTCACTCGTCGTCTGCGGCAGTCATACTTCGGATCCATCGTTCGACAAAATATGGCTTTCTTCGACGTAACAGGTGTCGGAGAAATTACCTCACGCCTAACATCAGACATGAACTTGGTACAAGAGGGGTTAACTGGGAAGTTTTCTTTGTGCCTGACCTCGGCGGCGACATTTGGATCCGCCTTTGTCATTGCATTCATCGTGTACTGGAAGCTTGCCATCATTTTATCGTCCACCATCGTCGCAATGACTGTCGCTAGCACCATAGGCGGTGCTTACGCTGTCAAGTACACGAAGCTTTCGCTTTCCTCTTCCAGCAAAGGAGCCACTGTCGCCGAAGAAGCTATCGGCTCTATTCGTCATGTCACGGCTTCTGGGATCCAAGAACAGCTCACGGACCGCTACTTGCCGTACTTACTGAGCGCAAAGAACGAGGGGATGAAGGCACGCTCATCTGTTGCAATCGTGGTGGCTGTCTTGAACTCTGTGCCGTACATGAGCTACGCCCTCTCCTTTTGGATGGGCTCCCGGTTTCTGGTTAGCGGTTCCATGAACGCTTCCGAAGTCGTTACCATGACTCTGGCTATTGTCATCGGCGCCTGGTCAGTTGGGAGAGTCGCTCCTAACGCACAAGCGTTTATCTCGTGTGTGGCAAGTGCAAGCGGCATTCTTCAATCCATCTCTCGGAAGTCGCCCCAGGATCCTTTTGATATGGATGGGATAGATGTGGACAGGATAAACGGAGATGTTACCTTCACAAACGTCGGGCTTGTGTATCCATCGAGGCCAGATGCGACAGTCTTGACGGATTTGACCTTCACGATACCTCCCCGTAAAACCACTGCGATTGTTGGCGCTTCCGGATCGGGGAAAAGCAGTATTATGGAACTGTTGATGCGCTTCTACGAGCCTACGAGTGGCCAGATATGTAAGTTTTTTTTCATTTATCGTCACCTATTGCTCCTCTTTGGATATCACTGAATTTTATGCCATTAGTGTTCGCCGGACATGATATTCAATCAGTCAACCTACGGTCCCTCCGTCGACAGATCTCCCTTGTTGGGCAAGAACCGATGCTTTTTAATACTTCAATATTTGAGAACATTCGTTACGGTCTAGACAGCACCACAAATCAATCAAGCCATGAGGAAATTGCACAGAGAGTTGTCCAGGCAGCGAAGAACGCAAACGCTCACGGATTCATATCAGGGCTTCCATTGGGCTATCAAACACAAGTCGGTCAAAAAGGTCTCCAGCTCTCCGGTGGTCAACGACAGCGCATCGCTATTGCTCGTGGCCTGATCAAGAACCCAAAGTTGCTCCTTCTCGACGAGGCTACGTCTGCCCTTGACGTCCACTCTGAGCAAATAGTTCAAACAGGGCTCGAGAAGACGGCTCATGGTCGCACTACAGTCATTATAGCGCACCGTTTATCTACTATTCGACATGCAGATAAGATCATTGTCCTATCGAGAGGCCAAATAGTAGAGGAAGGAAGTCACGAGGATTTGATGTTGAAAAAAGAACATTACTTTCGACTTGTGGAGAATCAGCAACTGTTGAACCCGAACGAAGAAGAGTTTACTAAAGCCCCTTCTCACGAAGGGGATCTAGTAGGAGTCACTAAAGACACATTCATGGTGTCCAGCGTAACAGAAGAGAAGTCAGGAAACATAGCTAACCTTCATAAACGACCGATTCAAGTGACACCGGGAGAACTCCCAAAAAAGAACCAGGGGGCGGGTGCATTATCGTTCTTCGAGACCCAAAGACTTCTTGCTACAATAAACGCCCCCAGCCTCAAACTTCTTGTCCTTGGCCTTGCACTTTCAGTACTTTCAGGTCTAGGGACACCTGGGTTAGTGCCTCTCCTGCTTTCCAAACCACTGTTTGTTAACCTTTGCACTAACTTCCACGAAGTCAGTCGATCATATTCGCAGAACTTATCGACGCCCTGTCATTACCCACAGACTCCTACCATACCTTACGGGAGCGGGTTGACTTTTGGGCACTCATGTACCTCGTGCTTGGCCTAGTCATACTCATGATTTGGACGTGCCAAGGTGTCGTATTGGCACATTGCGAGGAAAGCGCTATCTTTCGTGCGAAACACCGCACTTTTCGAACGATTCTTCGCCAGGAGGTTCTCTTTTTTGATCAAAAGAACCATTCGGCAGGACAGCTGATGTCTCTTCTTTCTTCCAGCCCCACTGATATAGGGGGTGTTGGCGGCTTGGTGCTTGGCACTATTCTCTCATTCTGCGGTACCATCGGGGGTGGTCTCATCCTCTCCTTGGCCATTGGCTGGAAATTAGCGCTCGTGTGCGCGTCTACTATTCCTCTTGTTGCCGGTTGTGGCTATCTACGACTGATGATGCTGTCAATTTTCGATCAAAACATTAAAGAATCGCACAACACGTCCATCAACTACGCCAGCGAAGCAACAAGCGCGATTCGCACAGTAGCTTCCCTTTGTCTCGAAGAGCAAGTTCTTGCCAATTACAACAAGATGCTAGCCGAACAAGCTGCTAAGTCACTGGTGTCAATACTCCAGACATCAGCTCTGTATGCTGCCTCTCAATCCATCACGTTTCTTTGTGCAGGATTAGCATTCTGGTACGGTGGAACGTTGGTCATTGATCATGAGTATACAATATTTCAGTTCTTCGTCTGCTTTGCTTCTTTGATATCTGGATCGCAGACTGCTGGTATCATCTTTTCCCATGCACCCGGATTCAGCAAAGCAATGACAGCAGCTGGAGAACTCAAGGCCCTTTTCGATCGAAAACCTAACATAGACACTTGGAAGACCCGTGATAACCCAGTCCACAGGGAGAAAACAGAGTCTCATATTAAGTTTGAAAGTGTTGGTTTTCGGTACCCTGAAAGGCCTGATCGGCTTATCCTTGAAAACCTCACTCTATCGATCCGATCGGGACAGTACGTTGCGCTTGTCGGACCTAGTGGGTGTGGCAAGAGTACTATTATTGGACTACTTGAACGCTTTTTCGATCCAACCGAGGGTCGGATCAGCTTAGGCGGTAAAGACATCACACAGCTCAACGTCAATGATTACCGGCGAATGATATCCCTTGTTGGACAGGAAACTACGCTGTATTCAGGCACTATTTCGGAAAATCTCATACTCGGTTCCTCAGAAAATGTTGCTGAGGATGCTGTCATCGCAGCTTGTAAGAAAGCAAATATATACGATTTCATCGTGTCTCTTCCGTGAGTGAGCAGATTGGCAGCATCCAGGAGGAGACTAATATTGTATATGCAGCGATGGATTCTTGACAGAAGTCGGTACACGAGGTATCATGCTGAGCGGTGGTCAGCGACAACGCATTGCCATAGCCCGAGCGCTTCTCCGAAACACGGAAATTTTACTTCTTGATGAAGCAACATCCTCACTAGACACGGAATCTGAGAAGCTGGTGCAGCAAGCATTAGATGTGGCTGTGCAGCGCCGTACTACCATCGCCGTTGCGCACCGACTTTCAACTATCCAGAACGCAGATCTCATCTTTGTGCTTGATCACGGAGCCCTGGTCGAATCAGGAACGCATAGTGAGCTTATAGCAAGGAGAGGCATGTATTTCGAGATGGTACAGACGCAGAGCTTGGAGAAGGCCAAGTCAAGAGTAGACACCTGAACCTAAATAGCGATTTCCACCCTCAATATATTATTTGAGTTCTCCTTGCTCATGTTGAAATTATAAATTATTTGAACTTGAAAATGATTCTAAGCATTTCTAGTTTCATCAATCCCCAGAAACTTTCTTCTTGGCATCTCAAGCAGAACTAAAGCAGAATGTCGGGTTCGTAAAACGCCAATCCAGGAAACCCTCCAGGTCTGACACTTTCAGCCCATGCTCAATACCAGCCGAGTCCCTTAAAATGCCTACCAATGTCGATGGCCCGCAATCCAGCTAAACGCCCCTCATTGGTGGCGCCCACACCGATCCACCAAAATCCGAGGAGTTGCGGGTCTTCGAAATAGTACCCAATGAAAAGGAACCATGTGAGACCTCCAAACGCAGGGCAACATTTGCGATGCTCCTGTCGGAATGCTCCGATTCCACTCACAGCACTCTTACGTCAGAGTGGTTGGGCAAGGGCCCAATGGTGTAGAATTGTTTTGTCCGCGAAGGGTCGGGGTTGGATGATTGACAGGAGTGTATTTGGTTGTCAATCTGGCTGATCAGCGTCTCAGATCTGATACAGGAATGTGTTTGGAATTTTGGTCTGTGAGAGGGTGAAATGCACCGAGAGTATGGAGTACATCGCATATACTGTAGGTATACACAAGTACCTATACGAGGTACAGCAGTCTGTTATGGATGATCGGATCTATCGGCGGCCAGGTGCAGGATCTAGAATGCACCGCAAATAAAGTTGATGCATCAATGACGCTGTATTTGAAGCTGTTTATGGATTGAAGCTGTTTATGGATTGAAGCTGTTTATGGATTGAGAAGCCTAGGGTCGCGAGTGGTCCACTGAGTGGCTAGTTTGGGCCCGCAGCTCAACCAACCTGTCAGCAACTAGCCACCGCGCCCGCCATCCATGCCCGTTTTCACTATTACCTTGCACGCACGCGATTAAAAGCGCCTGCCAACGAACATGCCACATATTATTAGGGCTATTCTTATTTGGTGGCTTCTATGTACCCTGTTCTTGCTCCGCTAGGTTCAAAGCCGGGTTTAGTTTGAAACTCTAGCTGTTTAGCTGTTTAGTTTTCTGTCCTAGAATGGGTTTGTAAGATTCCTACGAATGTAAAATCTGCCTCTGGGAACATGAAAAATCTCTCCTAGGAACTTGATTCCTCCTGGAACTCTAGGTGAAGTTCCTAGCGGCGGCTATGGGTCATCCTAGGATCGACGAAAGTGCCTCTAGGTAGACCTCCGCATTCACATCACATCACATTTCACATCACATCACATAGCCTATGTGATATGAATGTGACCGAAATTTTGTCCCATGGGATTTTTGAATGTGAATGTGACTAAGGCTAGTCCTATGGGAATCCCATGGGAATCACATAGAGCTATATCACGTGATAAAATACTATGTATAACTTCCTTAGAAATTTTTATTGGTATTAATTAGGTACCGAAAAGGTATTATTTATCATGGAAAAAGGAGGAGATCCCGAATTTCAAAAATCTTATAGAGAGAATTTTATTCCTATATTCTAATATTCATAATATTTATATACGTCCTTTCGCGGATATTATTCCCGGGCCGTTTTCCTTCTTCTTTAGGGTAGATTCCTATTATCCTTATTACTTAATAATAGAACTAATAGGACACTCCGTCTACGTCTTCGACCTAGAACTAGGGTAGAAGCCTATATAGGTACCTCTATTTTAGTAATATTAAGGCTAGAGGACACTACCTCTCCGTCCTTATTATCACTAATTAGCGTTAGATTAAATTCCTTATCACTATAATTAACCTTTTCTACGTTAATAAGATCCGGTTCGTCGGTGAATTATTCCCTTTTCGCCTCTAAAATAAATATTATTATTAATATATATATTATAAGGTTACTAATTATTATAACTTTTAAAGACCCTTATTAATAGTAGTAAAGATCCTAACTATAGTTAAAAATTCGTTCTACCCCTATACTTATAGCCGGAACTATAAGATAATCATAAGTAATATAGGATAGAATAGGGTATTCTTAGTGATACTCCTACTAAAATTTAAGAGGGTTAATATTAATTATACCTAGAGTCTATATAAGTAAGAAGTATATAATATAACTCTAAAAAGGGGGATACTTACTACTATAGAGGTAGCGATTAAGCTTATTTAAGTCTATATATTATTCTTACGTACGGCGGGATAGGCTAACGCGTTTTAAAACCCGTAAAAGAGATAAGGTTTAGCTATTTCGTAATAATATAGAAAGTATCTTATTAGTCTAATTTTATAACTAGTAGATATTAAATTTCTTATAGAGGTACTAGCGGTATTTCTCCTTCTAATTAGTATCTTATTAGTCCTCTCCCGAGAAGAACTAAAGCTTATAATAGGGGGCTAGAATTATACTAATAGCGTAAATATCGCTATAAGGATCTTCTATATTAGAGTAGTATCGTTAAAGCTTTAAAAAGCCTCTCTTTAGGGCCTAAAGTATATCCTATTTCTATAGAGCTTATTTATTCTTAAGCTTTACGATTATATTATCTAAATACGAGAAAAGAGCGTTATAAATATCGAACACGTTATAGATAGTAACCCCCTTCGTTTTAGATAGAACCTTTATAAAAATAAAGAATAGTTTATAAGATAAAGTAAGTATTAGATATACTTCTATTTATTATTCGATAACCGAAACTTATCTTCTTCGAAGCGAATACACTACTTTTTAATAGCGTTTCGTAGCCTTTTTACCTATTTAAGCATAATATAAGTCGAATTCTATCGTGTTCGAATATCTTAGAGAAGAATAAGTGCTTAGGGTGATATCTCCTAAACCTTTAAGAAGGCTTCTTTACGCTAAGGACTAGCGTTAATATAAATAGCGAGGGCTCAGACTTAAAAGTTCGAATTATTATTATAAGTAAAAATGTTTCGGATAGGAGGAGTTTCGTTACCTTTTTAAGTATACTTCGAATATCCCCTTAATTAATGTTTGCTATCTTATCCTCTTTTTCGTTTAACTAGACCTACTTAGTCTATTTATTCTATAGTTAGACCTTTAGATCTTAAAGAAGATCTATTAGATAAAGCTAAATTATATATACTAGATATAGGGCCCTAATAAGGGTGTGATTCCCTCCTAAATCCTAGGTAAAACGAATAAGAGAACTATTATTTAAGGTATTATCTATTATAACTACTAGAATATAGTCGGATATCTTAAACTTATTAAGAATATCTAGAAAAACCTTACTTAGGTTATAATTAGTATAAGCTCCTTCTAGGGGCTAAAACGCTAGTAAAACCTCCTAGTAATCCTAAGATTTATCTATAAAGTAGGTAGTAATTATAAGGAAAGCATACCGAAAAGGTGAGGTCTAGTAGTCAAGGGTAATTAAGAGTTTCCTAGTCTCCGGTAATACGTTAAGAAGTATCTACTTAGTTTTCTTAATAGTCGATAAAAGATACTATTAGATTATAAAAGGGTCCGGAAATAGGGGTAATTAGGGGGCGGATCGGGTAACCTAAATAAGGTCTTTAAAATTAGGATACTTAATAATTTAGAATAGGAGTTTCGATTACGAGATAAACTTAAGAAGCGTCTTGTACTAGATATCTTTAGTATATAGCTAGATAGGGGAGGGGTTCTTTTTAGAGCCGAAACGTTAGTATAATAATTAGGTTTCGGGTAAAGTAACTTACTCCTTAATATAGAGCCTTAGTAATAATAGGCTAGTTATTAAACCCTCTTATTTATAATCTTCTTAAACTAGGATAAGGCGTTTTTCTAATATATTTCTATATACCGTTAGTGCCTACCGGGTCCCTCCTATTACGGCGTATCTTTAGGTGTATATAGGTCTTTAGGTAATAATAATAAAGAGCGCGAAGTTTACTAGATTCCTTATAAGCGACTAGGTAGAATATCGCCTAGAATTTAGACGTCTACTTTACGTTCTAGTTAATAGACTAGTTTTAGAGACTAGCAGTAGTACCTATCTACTAGGTAATAAACTTATTCTTTTCTACTATATTATCTAGAATTAGAACCTATTTTCCTAAAACCCGTTTTAGAGATAGAGGAGCTATAAAATAGCTAGGGGTCGAATAGGTAAAGGATAGGTTATTAATATCGAGAAACGAGGGTTTAGAACCTAGAAACGACGAAGGATATTAGGATTAAGACTAGGATATTTTAGGTAAGATATAGAAAGAACTACTATACATATAAACTAGGAATAATATATAGTCCTATAGGAAAACTATAGGAAACCTATAGGAAATATATAGGATTTATATCTATCCTTAATCGATCTAGAAAATATTTTCTTCCTTTAGATCCCGTGTAAGTCCGTATGAATCCTATAGGATTTATATATAAAAAGTATACTCTACTTTAATCTTAAATAAAAGTGTAATTAGTCTAGATTCTAACCCTAACCTACTTCCTATATAAATCATATAGTTTCTTATAGGTCTCCTATAGGATTTATATACGAAAAGGCCCCTAAATTAACGGAAAGGCTTTTATCTATATTTCTAGGATTATATTAAATTCTATTAGGATCCCGTAGGAATCCGTATGAATCCGATAGGATTTATATACGAAAAAGTATACTCTACCTTAATCTTAAATAAAAAGTGTAATTAGTCTAGATTCTAAGCTATTTATACTTCCTATATAAATTATATAGGTTTCCTATAGGTCTCCTATAGGATTTATATACGAAAAGGCCCCTAAATTAACGGAAAGGCTTTTATCTATATTTCTAGGATTATATTAAATTCTATAGGGATCCTATAGGAATTCTATGTAAATCTGTGTGAATCCTATAGGATTTATATACGAAAAGGGCCCTAACCTAGAAATTAATAGAGAGATTTAGTCTTATTCTATAAGGGATTATCCTCCTAGAGT